>OVAN01010648.1:0-15523 GCA_900406275.1 Anastatica hierochuntica | reverse complement strand
TACTAACTCTACGCTTGCAGTGATTTCTTGGGTGAAAACCTGAGCCATCAGCTAACATGGCGATATTAAACTTTTCTATGTCTTTAAAACCTAGACCACCTTCTCTTTTCGGATAACTCATATGTTTCCAAGACAACTAATGCATAGAACTAGTATCACCTTTACTCCACCAATACTTATTCAGTTCACTTTCGATCTCCTCACATATACCTTTTGGGATTTTGAAACAGTTCATGGTGTAAACGGGTAGTGCCAAAGCTACGGTTTTAAGTAAATTTCTTTGCCCGCGTGAGAAAGGGACCGATTAGACCAGCCCACTGTTCTTTTCTTCACTTTATCCACAAGATATTGAAACAGTTCCTTCTTACGTTTTCCAATCGTTTCCGGAAATCCTAAATAAAGTCCTTCGCCACCATCATTATGTATATTGAGCAGCCTACGTAGTTGTGCTCTAATCGTTGTACTTACTCTTTTATCGAATGTGATAGCCGATTTATTAAGGTTCACTGCTTGACCCGAGATGCGCTCATACTCCATAAGTGTTCTCTTGATCGCCTTACAAGGTTGTGGATGCCCATGACAAAAGAAGATAACATCATCCGCGAACATTAAGTTTGAGACTATAGGTCTTTGATTACTGATCTTCATGCCTTTGAGCTTCTTGTTAATAACTTCAGAGTGTAGCATATGACTGAGTACTTCAGCACAAAATATAAACAGATAAGGCGACAAAGGATCGCCTTGGCGAAGCCACGACCAGGTTGTATATTTTCTTTAGGAGATCTGTTGATTAACACCGAGAAAGATACAGATTGTACACAGCTCATAATCCAGTTTATCCAAGTCGAATTGGAACCCATATAGTACACTGTTTCTTGAAGAAACTCCCATTCAAGACGATCATAGGCTTTAGAGATATTTGTTTTAATCGCCATATAGGAATTAGACCATCGTCGGCGTGAGTTCAACGAGTGGAGATATTCTTGTGCTATAATGACATTGCCAATGATATGTCGGCCCGGGATGAAAGCTGCTTGGTTTAGAGATATAAGCTTGTCAAGATGGCCTTTTAACCGGTTGGCTAATATCTTTGAAATGATTTTGTAACGAACATTGCACAAAGCTATCGGACGAATGTCACTCATGTGCTTAAGGACGTCAACCTTTGGGATCAAACACAAGTTGGTGTGATTCACTGATTCTTGTAATTGTCCTGTTCCAAAGAAATTACAAACTTCCAAGATCATATCCTCTTTAACGGTCTCCCAAAATTGTTGAAAAAATGCTCCGGTAAGTCCATCGGGTCCAGGGGCCTTATTTGCTCCTATATCAAACACTACTTGTTTAATATCCTCAATAGTCACGGGACCTGTCATCTGTTTTTCATGTATTCAGTAACTCGTCTCTGGAATCCATTGAAGACATGTGTTGAAGAGAAAAGTCTCCCTCTGGAATGCAAACAGGTCGTTGAAGTAGTTAACTGCTTCCTTTGTTATTTCAGTATCACCACTGTATATTTTCCCATCAGCATCTTGGATTGATAAGAGCCTATTTTTGGCCAGTCTAGTCTTGGTCGCTGCATAGAAGAATTTGGAGTTTCGATCACCTAACCGTAGCCAATGATTACGACTCTTTGTTTTCCAAAAATGCTCTTCGTCATAATATGCTCTTTGTAATTCACGTTGGATGATCCTTTTCTTTTGAGTACTTGCTCCTGTGGTATACGCTTCATCTAGGAGCTTCTTAAAATAGACTATACGTTTTGCGGCATTTGGCTTATTCCGTCTCTTCCACTGTGAGATAGTTTGATGACAATGATTGAGTTTTTGAGTTACTGATCGTGTCAAAGCTGTATCATTACTCCAAACATTCGCTATTGCATCTCTAAAGCCTTCTCGGAGTATCAGGCTACTATCATATCGGAAGTGTGTAATTCTTGTTTCCACAGAGGTTGAAAATCGGGTTAATAATGGCATGTGGTCTGAGCCTTCGAAAGCTAAGAATTCCGTGACTGCAGAGGGGAACATAGATAACCATTCGGCATTGGCCATACTTCGGTCTAAGAAACAATGTATGTCATGTGTATGCCTCTTACCAGTCCAAGAGAAAAGATCACCAATAGACTTTAACTCTGTCAATCCACATGTGGAAATCATCCTGTTGAAATCATAGAAACTACTTGTTGGTCGTTTTGGACCCCCTTCTTCTCTTCATTTTTGCGTATTTTGTTAAAATCTCCAACCAATAACTAAGGATCATTTCGTGTTGTTGCCATTCTTTCTAAATATTCCCATTAGTGATGTCGAAGACTTTGTTTAGGATCATTTCGTGTTCATTTCATTAAAATTAACAAAGCAGTCTACACTATTTGGAGAAGAAAAGCCAACAACAACATCTACTGATTTCTTCCATAACAATGCTATCCCACCACTTAGACCAATCGGAGGAACAGTAAAGCTACAGTCATATCCTAATTCACAACACAAGTCTCGAATAGTGTCATCTTGTTGCTTCGTCTCTAGTAGGCAGATTATATCCGGGAGAAACCAACGACGAATCTCCTTGAGGCATCGAACTGTCAAGTCTATACCTAACCCTTGACAGTACCAAACTAGTGTACTCATGGCAACGTTGGTGGTTCAGGAACCACCAGTCCTTTTTGCTCATTTTCGTTGTCTGTTTCAACCAGAGGATCCTCCTGAGTCTGCTCACAATCATGAGCATTGTACGGGCCAGACGGTCCTACATTCACTATATCAACTCCAACAAGATTAGAGTGTCCAGAATGAAACCTTTACCTTTCGCCTCAGGTCCATCAGAAATCATAACTGCCTTGCCTTTACCCTCAGGTTCTGCTTCCTTTTGCACTCCACTACCTTCACCTTGCTCTAGCAGTTTAACTCTACGCTGCGTTTTACTCCAATAAGCTTCCATAAATTTGCGTTTACGTTTGGCCCTATCTTCATCTCCCTTTGTCTCCGCATAGTTAGCATAGAGGTACATTAAATCATCTGTAGAATTTATCCGGTCTGTTTGGTCAGCAATCGGAGATGCATCACTCTCATCATTCGCAGGAACCATAGTCGCCTGACCATCAACTTCAACAACATCTGGTTCCACATTATTATCAGCATAGCCATTTTCATGTTCGTGAGGATGAAATTCTTGAATCTCTGGCTGGATTTCCACTGGACCATTCTGGAGTTGATCTGGTATCTCTTCAATGCGAACCCCTCCCTGTCTTCTGCCTGGAGGATGGTAAAAATCATTACCATCATCATCGTCATGAGGGTCTCCCTGTTCATGCACTCCAGCCAGAATCAAACAAGTTCCAGGTTCATGAGTTAGCATCCCACAAACATCACAAAACCCTCGTAGGCGTTCATAGCGGAGGGTGAGGAGAGTGTTTACCACAGGAGTAAACTGGAAGTGTTGCTGGAATCGAAAGGGCTCACAGACATCCCAACTAATTTGGACCCAGGCATATTCAACCCTAATAGCAAGCAGAGGAACGTAATCAATCTCCATCAACTATCCAATGGCGCGACCGATATGTGCGATGACTTCTCTATTGGTGAATTGAAGTGGAATCCCGCGAATCTGGATCCAAAAGGGTATGAAGTACATCTGGTCGAGATTCAGGAGAGGAGTCCATCGATCCAAAATTAGCATCCTATCAGCAAATGCCCATGGACCTCGTTGGAGAATTGTGTTCATGGATTCTTCAGAAGGAAAGATAAACTGAAAGCGTCTGCCTTCAATGATTCGACCATACACAATGCCATCTAATCTCCATAGTCGAGGAAGATTAGCAATAATAGATCTCAGGTTCTGCCGTCGTGGCAAAAGAGGGCGCCCAACAAGTACAAAGCTGTTCTCCATCGCCGCCTGAACTACAACTTCCGGTGGTAGCACAAACGGCTCATCGTAAATTCCTAAATCAAGGTCTTGCAGATGGCGGTGGAGGTTATCGGCCATTATCAGTAGGAAATTGAGAAGATTTTGAGAAGTTGGAGGTTTGTGTAAAGAGATTGTGAGAAGATACCACTTTCCCTTTTGCAATTTATAACCATCGATATAAAACTTCTTGTAATTGTCATCATGATTCTTCACAGGGAAGATCATGGAAATAACTATCAGATCATGCGAGACTACACTAGTTACGCTCCCATCATCGAAAACAACAACTTCAACCACCGAAAAAGTGGTGAGATAACATCGGAAGGAAGGCTTGATGTGAATCGCCTTCAAGATCGCCTTTTTTCTTTTCTTTTTCTCATCACGATTTTTTTAAAAATTCTACAGTTTTAAAAGTCTCTTTTTAACAGTATTTGTTTTTTTGAAAGTCACTTATACGTGACTTTTAAAAATATTTTTTTTTCTCTCATCATTTTTTCTACCCAAAATTATGGTAATCTATTTATTAATTTACAAACAATTTATTACAACAAAAATTTTAACTGATTAAAATTTATCTTTTTATTGTCTATCTATTGAAATCCATCTTTTTATTTCTTAGAAAACTTTTGAATATGTTATAAATTTATACTCTAATACTATAGTCAAATTCTAATGTTTTAAAATATATTTTATATATCATGAAAATAAAAAAATAAAATAGTTATTTAGCTATTTATATCTAAATATACTACTTTCATATTCTTCACAAAAATACTTTTAATATTCAAATCTTGCATAATTATATCTAACTAATTAAAAAGGGTTAATTTTATCACCCTAAGCTATCCACGTAAGTATCTTCTAATGTTCCTATTAGATGTCACATCACTTTTCTATCTACGCAACAAAAAGTCACCAAAAATGAATGTGCATTAAATTCGGGCCGCTCTACACTGAAGTCCAATCTAACCCAACAAGCATCTCTAATAGACCCTGTCCACCGAAACGACTCAACTCACCTCTCTACTTCCTCCCTTGCGCAACCTACCTCTCCATTAAATCCAACATCAAACCAACGCAATTCAACTACTTTGTCTTTCAAATATCCCGTAACGGCTCAGCTGACGATTCGTTACCTCTTAACGGTAATCCTCCCCCATCTTATAAAGCATCTCGCCTCTCGTATTCACCAACCCTCACACCCAATTATATGGTTTTATAGACGTAAAGATTTTAAAGTTACTTTGAATTTCGAATTTCTGCCTGAGAAATTCCGGCTGTCGAAAACAAAGAAGTGATATTTGGGGGCAAAATGATCAAACGTTAGGTGACGGCTCGCAACAATAGTATGTCTCGACCACTTTGTAGCCGATGTAAGTGTCGTTGCCCTTTCCCCATCACTTGGAGAACCTGGTACTATTATTGTGAGCCCTGTTAAATTCTTTTGGTATATCCATTGTTGTCAAATTATGTACTCACAACAAATACAGAATGGAGGTTGATATGCCTCTTATATCTCATATATCTCCTGCAGTTTGTATCAATGTGTAGTATTTGGTAGTCTTTCATGTTCTGTGTTTGTTCCTTTCTACAAGCATAACAAGGGTTTCTGTTATTTTTTATTTTTTGATGATCAGGTTACCAATCATCAATACTGCAAACTTGATGGTTACATTTCGGTTGGAGAGCAGGTGGCTATAGTTGGAGGGAAGGCATGTCTAATAATATTAAAGAACAAGAAGAAGGGAAAGAACAAAAAAGCGGGAGAAGAAATTCTTTCGGGAATGATCAAGAAGCAAGAGAAAGCAGCGGAGGCAAGAATTCTCTTCCTCGGTTCATGCAGCCAACACAGTCAGCGAAAGCTAAGGTTCAAGAACATAACTCACCAAAGTGAAGCCATGATCTTCAAGAAATAGACATTTACTGCGTGTTGTTGCCAATGGGAAACAAGGTTCTTCTCCTTCAATCCAACGATCTGCGTCTCAAGCACAACAGAGAACAAAAGGTGAAAACAAATCTTCTCTTATTTTGTTTCTCTTGCAGTATACTCTTCGTGTTTTTATGCTTTAAAAACAAACTGAAAAGAAAAATGTGTGTTTTGGCCTTTGTGCTTTTTACAGATAGAAAATGGAGATGAAGCCGACCGAGTTGAAATTGGAAAAAGACAAAAGATAGGGGAGTTTCGGGTAATTTGCAATATTTGATGATTAGTATGGTATACTTTGGACGGTGAAAAAAAAAACTTAGGACATAAGAGCATGTGCAACCGTGTTTCTAGGTTGGAAATTCTAGAAATAATTTTTTTTAAAAAAATTTTATTATTATTTTATTTTTATCAGCTGAAAAAAAAGTAACCAATCGCGGGCCGCTACATGTCAGTGGAGCCCGCGAACAGTGCAAGAGACCAACAAACAAACGATCCTTATATAAGAGCATCCACAACAATGATCCTTAGCCAAAAATTCTTAGCAAAATAATAATAAACAATTTTGCGGACCCCACATTTTTTAAGAATTTGTGCAAAAAAATCCTTAGCTAAGGATTTCTTTTGTTTGGTTTCTTCACTATTCGCGGGCCCCACTTACACGTGGCGGCCTGCGATTGGATGAAAAAATATTTTTTTGTTTTGTTTTTTTTAAATCTGAAAGAAAAAAAAATTTAAAATGCAATAGTTAAGGATTCCTCATGAATCCAATATTGTGGATGCTCTAAGGATTTAAGAGCTCGATAGCGAAATTTTGCATAATTATTTTATTTTTTGTTGCCTAGGATTTTGTGCTAAGGATATGTTAAGATCCTGCGTTGTAGATACCCTAAGTGTAGAGGAAGAAGGGAGAGGGAAGGAAGAAGGGAGTGGGAAGGAGAGAGTCTCTCTGTATTGAATATTTCCTTTCCTTTGTTTAAAAAATTGTTTGATTTTTATGCCTCGGTAATTAATTTGGTTTGGTTTGGTTTGGTTTGATGTTGGTTTTGTTTGGACATAACCTTGCTCAACAGAAAGCGAGAACATGTCGTCAAAGAATTGATAATGTGGCTTTACTTTCAACGACCCATAAATTTCAGAGACTGCTTCCTAAAGGTAATTTTGGTATATCACATTTGCTATAATTATCTTTTGATAATCCATTGATTGTTAGGATTATAAACAACTTCGAGAAAGGAAAAAATAAACTCTTCTGATATATACATATGTTCTTTGGTTCCCCGATTCAGTTTGCACATCATCCTATTAGACTCCTACCACAGATTTCAACTCTACGAAACAAAACCAGCTTCCAGTCCAAAGGTCTTAAATATAGTCTCAAGACAACCTCACTACATTACTTTTACAGAAGTTTAGAACCTCCACACATATCTTTATAATATATGATTATTTTTAATGTAACTATTATTTAAAGCTTGGAGAGAGTCCATCTCTCATTCATACTCTACTTTTTGTCTAAAATTATTATATAATAGTATTATCTTTTACAATGGGTTATCGGAAGGAGATGGTGTGTATCCATATATTTTCGACTGGTCACTCATATGTACCAAAAACAATTTTCCTCTTAGGTGCTATTATTGAATAAAACTGCTCTCTTTATTGTAAAGGTAGTTAGTTTCTTAAATATATGGAGGATGAAACACAAAATTAAAAATCGGAAATTTAGATTGAGATGGATTGATTAAACATACGTATCCTACGAAAGAGAAAAAGAACGTTTTTGAATTTTGGATGATAAGGGCGTGAATAAAATGAAAAACTAATAATGATTCTTTTTGTTTAAAAAGATCCACTTTGAGCCTTAATGTTAACAAAATGTAGAACTTATATATCTAATTAGATAACAACTAAATCGTGAAATACAATTTTCGGTGTCTACAGATGGCTTTTCTAAAACATTACTTGAACCAAAAGTTACAAATGATGATCAATCAATCACTACTTACAACTTATGAGATGGTTAGACGAATAAAAACGTCCTTAACTACCAAATAAGATGTAATTGAGAAGAAAAAAAAGTTCAAATAATAATTACATACATCCGAAGTGTCGTGTATTTTGAAATTGAAAAAATATAAAAGAAATTTGTAAAAATATCGTGCAAATATTATTTATTTGAAAACTAATCCCTCCTTTTAAAAATTTGAATCTTAACTTTTGACAAAAGAAAATAACCAAATTCCCATAGGAAAACATTTAAATTGTTTTAAATTCCAGCCATTTAATTTTTTATTAAGAATTTTCAAAAAATAGAAACAATTTCATTTGATCTAATCGAGTAAAAAAAATCTAAATAGTATCACCATTATACGACATTAGTAAAATAAATCTAAAATATACAAACTAGCGGATCCGATGAAAGTTGTAAGATCAATTTTTGTTCTAAAATTAAATTTTGAGTTTCCCTTAAAGGATCAAGTAAATTTTTTAAAAAGTGAATCGTGAATTTCGTCTTAAAAATTTTGTAAATTTCTGAAACTTAAGAAAATTGAGACATGCATAAATTATACAAGCAACTGTGGAAGTTCATTATGTATTTATCTAGATATAAATTATTAAATTAAGAGACATTTGAAAGTATAATAATATCTTATGAATTATTATTAAGGAAATGTATTATCTTCTAATAGGTACTTTTTTATATGGAAATAACACAACTTGAAAAAAATTATAATTATAAATTTTCAGAACTCATATTGTCTTCTGACTCTCCTCACTTGACCAAAAACTTATTTTCAAAATTTTTAAAAATTCATGTCAAATTTTAATTAGATTATTATGATTATTAAACCAAATTTCTCATTTAGTCATACTTGCGGACTATATAAAATAAATACTAAGCTGGAAAAATTGAAAAACACTATTTCATAGATAGTCCTAGTTTTGGTAAAAATAAACATTCTTTTATTAGTGTTAAAAGTAAAAGTCACATTTTTTACAGTCAAAAGTTTTTACAGTCAAAAGTCTTTACAGCCAAAAGTCTTTACAGCCAAAATCTTAAAAGTCTACAGCAAAAATCTATAGTCACAGTCCCAACCAATCGACCCCCAAAAAAACTACTAGGAAGCGTGATAAATAAAATAAGGGTAATTAGTTTAGGAAATCAATTACTCGGTCCGTATCATTTTAGTTGATGTTTTAAAAGTTTCTTTTTGGGGTAATTGGTTTTTAGGCTGTGAAGACTTTAATAAGTTTCAAAGTCTTTACAATATATTTTCAACCAATCATACTTTTTAGGCTTTAAGATTTTTAGAGTTTTAAAAGTCTTATTTGTAACAGCTTTTGTTTTTTTTTCAAATTAGTGTATTCCAATCTTTTTAAATAATCTTTTCTCTCTCATCATTTTTACACTAGATTTATTGTAAGCTATTTATTAATTTAGATATAATTTATTATTAAAAATATTTTGATGGATTAAAATTTATCTTTTTTTCTCTATGTGATGAATTCAATTTTATTATATCATAATTTTTTTGAATATATTATAAGTTTATACTCCAATATTGTAGTTATATTGTGTAATCAATAAACTTTCAAAATTCACATTCATGAAAAAACTTTTTGAATATTTAAATCTTACACAAATTCTATTTTGATAAAAAAAAATCTATCTTAGGGAACTCATAGACCTTTTCATGTGTGAATTTTTAAAGTGAATATGTTTTAGAAATTTACTAAATATGTCTAATAAATTAATATAACTCTAATTAGTCATTTATATATTTCAACAAAAATATTAGAATATTCAAATATTCTTTTCACATAATCGTTATTAAAATTATAAACCAACCCAATTTAAAATCATCAATTTTCACCAAACTTAAATATAGTTTGTTTTCAAATTTAAAATAAATCCATAATTTTAAAATAATTATATTACAATATTATTATTTTCTAAATGAAATTTGTTACAAAAATTCAAAAAAATCACAAGGTGATAGAATTTAGAAAAATCTATACAAATTTATAAAAAATAATTTATATAAACTATAAAAATTTAAGTTTAGTCATCTAATACTTTTTTCTAAAATACTCTAACGGGTTTTGTTTCACGGTATTTCGGGTAATGAATATTATTCGAGCTGAACCTATACGAATACCCGCGAAAATATAAAAGTTTGAAAATCTCAAATCCAAACCTGAACCCGGAGTTCTGTATAATTGAACATTCTAAAAGTTTTGAATCTGAACCCGAATACGAAACTCGAAATAACCGAAAATTCTAAATTCAATACTCGAAAAATCTAAACATGATTAATAATCAGGGCTGGTCCTGAGATTTGAGGGGCCATAAACTTATACAATGTTAGGGGACAAATTCTATATAGAATTTTTTATTCGGTTTGGGGGTTAGATTGTCTATACATATTAACTCAAAAAATTTGGGGGCTTGAAACAAATGTTTCGTAACGCATGGCCAAGGGCCGGCCCTATTAATAATATACTATAAAAATATTTTAAAAGCCGTGCGGTTGCGCGGGTAGAACTCTAGTAAATATTTAAGTTCACGGTCACATTTTTTATAGCTTCATTAACAATAATACTTTTATTAAAGTAACAATCACATTTTCTACAACTAAATGTTTTTACAGCCAAAAGTCTTAAAAATCTACAGTTACAGTCCTTACCAATCAGCCCTTTGTTTCAAATTAACTGATGTTTTTAACTTTTTATACAATATTTAAATCATTTGACTTTTTTTACCAATTAAATTTGCAGTCTATTTTTGATGTACTTTTTCTATACATTTTATGTAAATAAGAAAAACATAATAAACTTATATTTTTTCAATAACGTACATAACCTTAAACACAATTACAAAGTACAAAGCGAGTATGTTTTTAGTTATCAATACAAATTAAAAGCCTATAATAGTATTACTTTTCAACAGTTATATAGTCAACGGTTGCTTAGATATTTAGTCGACAAAGAACGATAAACCTTTTCTCTCTCTCTCTCAAAACACTGTTCATCTTCTTCTACATTTTTTTTTTTTTATTGATAACAGTGGGTGATCCCAAAGGCTTTCTAGGTCCAAAGACTAATCCCACGAGGCCCACGGCACTCCACATATTCTTACCATTTAAGGCAGTCTGGGTGGCCAAGGAGACTCGAACTCATCTTCTTCTACATTCTTCTGATCAATATCTAGGTTTTTCGTCTCTTCGACTCCGGTAAAAACCGGAGTCGTCGCTTTTGTCTTTTTTGTTTCTATTATCGGTTATATAGATGATGTTGGGTGTATGTTTAGATCTAATAAGTTTTCGGTGGTTTTTGTGGTGATGATATGTCTTTCCGATCTTGTATCGGCTTTTCTTCATCGAAATCTACTATTCCGGTGAAGTATCTTCGTCGGGTGAATCCGGCGATCTTATCTTCGGCTAAGTCGATCTTTTTTAGTTTAGCTATACTTTCGGTTTCTTTTTCTATTCCGACCAAATCAAATTGGGGTTGTCATCTTCTATCTTAAGAAGTGATTATGGTCGGTTGATAGGTTTTAACAAGGTACATGTCGAGGTCGTCTATGGGTTTAGTCAGTCTTATTCCTTTTTCAGGTTTCCCCTTAATCGAAGCTTTCTTGTGCGTGAGGAGTTATGCCTCGCTATTTCAGGCTCATTCTTAAAGGAGCATCAAGTCTCTCGGTTTAGAGTTAGCATAGACAAAAGTGAGTTTCTTCAGACAAGATGGTGGTTGATAAGGTCAAATCTGAGGAGGTTTGATAAAAGACTTCGGTTGTGGTTTCAGGATTACTGTGAGCTCACCAAACAGAGTTGGCGGCAGAGCTCAACAACAGTCAAAATCTCCGTCGTTAACTGTGAGGGTAAGCACTTGTAAACCACATGGCTATTTTCCTTAAATCTTGGGAAGGACACGTGCACACATAGATAAGATCAAGCAATGTTGACAACCTGTACTGTACACTTTGCTCACCAAGTTTTAATCTGCTTCATATTTACTTATTGGGCAAAGTTATGTTGTAATTCTGAAACATTTGTACCCATCCTATTATACTTACATCAATAAATATTATGGTCGGAAAAAAGCCTATAATAATATTATTAAAAAGTTAATCATACATAATTAGGTGCACAAAAATTTTTAAATTATTTTATTTAATCAAATATACCATTTATAATTTACATAAAGTTTTAAAATAGTTTAAGACGGTTCTGTGAATTCTTTTATAATGCAAAGAAAGCGAATACCTGAAAGTTAAAATCGAATTCCAATGAAAAAATTTGCAGACGTGAACAATTAGTTGTTTGTGGTTTTAACATTGGTTTATGATTTTTTTTAAAACCATTTTATTCTCCATTCATGATTTTGAGAAAATAAGATTTTCTAAATAATAGGAAATTTAGATTTTTAGAAGCTTTTGTGTTAAGAACCTAGAATCCAAAAAACCAATTATCATGAGTTTTGAAAAACAAAAATCTACACTATAATCAAAAACTAAAATCTAAAATTCAAAAATCATTCTATAAACTACAAACATTCGAGGCCTTAACGAAAGAAAACTTAATCCCGTGAAAGAGAATATTCTCATAGATAGCCTTTTTATTATTGGTTAATTCTAACATTCCTAGTAAGACTTATATCTATGTATATATATATAGATCTGAAGTCATTTTGCGTTACAAGTCGTTTTGTGACATGACGAAGTTATAAAATTTGTTGGTATTGTATCCTAATTCTGAAGTTCGCTTTATTTGTATTTTTTATTTTTTAAATCGTTTATCGTTTATGTGTCACTTTTCTAATGGCTCGAATTAATTTTTTTTGCTGAAAAAGGGGAATTTCGTTTCAAAAAGACTGAATTAATCCTACAGGATATTACTATGTTTTGTTCGAATGAAAAAAATATAGTTGTGTTTCTCTAATAACTACCTTAGGTTTGGTTTGTTGTGTGGTTGGGTTTGAATTCTAGATGTCAAATTTAAAATATATTATGGTATTCCAAATCATTGTGGAATAACAGAAACTTTGAAACTCGAGAGGAACTCGGTAGTTATAAACAAAGCATTTTCGTGACTTTGTCTTAATAATTCACTTTTCAATTTTAACTAAATTGTATTACCAGTTATCAGGGTATTTTGAGGAATGGTTTAAAAGTTACAAGAGCTAATTTAAGGGTCATAAGTCAGGTATCTAGATGAGTATTAGATTATTTACGATGTAAGAGCATGCCCATTGAGAGTTTTTAATGGGTTTATAGGCTCAGGTTTTGAGGGCACAAAATTAAAAAAATGAATTTTTTGAGTGATCTCGGTCTGATCCGTCTCTTGCCACAGACCCCGTGTGAGACGGGATCACGCCACGTGGCAGCATGCCATTAGCCGCTCATTTCCGCGTTGGCATCGACGAAAAGCAGGGTCGCGACCAAAACTTTTCATTTTCTCCTTTCTTTCTAAAATCTAGGGTTTTCTTTCTCTGAGGCGATTTTTCTCTTCATCAAACCGCCGGAGCTTCTCTTCATCAAATCGACGACGGCTACTCCTCCACGATCTTAGGTTAGTGTCTTCGTCTATATAATCCTCATGCGGGTTTGATCTAGCGTTAATCTATGGTTGTAAATCGATTTGGGGGTTTGGATTTAGGGTTTCAAAATCGATTTGAGGGTTTTGATTTACGGTTGTAAATCGATTTGGGGGTTTCGATTTAGGGTTGTAAATCGATTTGTGTGTTTCGATTTAGGGTTGTAAATCTATTTGGGGTTTCGATTTAGGGTTCGTAAATCGATTTGGGGGTTTGGATTTAGGGTTTCAAAATTGATTTGAGGGTTTCGATTTACAGTTGTAAATCGATTTGGGGGTTTCGATTTAGGGTTGTAAATCGATTTGTGTGTTTCGATTTAGGGTTGTAAATCTATTTGGGGTTTCGATTTAGGGTTCGTAAATCGATTTGGGGGTTTGGATTTAGGGTTTCAAAATTGATTTGAGGGTTTCGATTTACAGTTGTAAATCGATTTGAGGGTTTCGATTTAGGGTTGTAAATCGATTTGTGTGTTTCGATTTAGGGTTGTAAATCTATTTGGAGGTTTCGATTTAGGGTTCGTAAATCGATTTGGGGGTTTCGATTTAGGGTTGTAAAAGAGTTTGTGGGTTTCGTTTTATGGTTTCTTTTATGATATTGTTTCGTATATAACTTCTAATCAATTTGTTTTGTGGTACAAATGGATCCTGCACAAGAGAGAACATAGATGATGAGGGATAAGGATGATGGCTTCCACTACCTTCAGCCTGGGGTGTGTGGTGTCAAGGAGGAGATTCAAAGGCTGATCAAGCTGGTGGAGGAGGCTGAGCATATACTGGAAAGTCAGATTGAAAACCTCAAGGTTTGTCTTGTTTACAGAAAAGAGAGTAATTGTTGTTTAAGTTAGTTAATGTCTGTATACTTAGGTAGTTGATAATAAGTCACTAACATATCTTCTCTGTTGTTTCAATGTGTAGGCAGAGGTTGGACTCCTCTATGGGCAGGTAGATGAACTCAATGAGCAGATCTCTCACCTGGAGAAGCTCTGATTTGTAACACCAAAGGTAAGTCTTAGTTCTGCCTTACTACAAGTAAAAGTAAATAAATGTAGAAGTAGTTCTGGCTTAGTTCTGGCTTAGTTCTGTCTTAGAGTACACTAAACTGAAGTAGAACTAGTTGAGTTGTTTGTTTTATGATCTTGAACTTGATTTATCTGACATGTTTTAAAAGGTAGAGTAAAGTAAACCAAACTGAAGTAGAACTAGTTCTGTCCTAGTTCTAGTTTTCTGAGTTAGAGTTGCAAATCCAATTCTCCCAACCACTATCATTAAACTGAAGTAGAACTAGTTTTGTCCTAGTTATAGTTCTTGTTGATTTGATGTGCTAAGAGCATCCAAGCTGTCATTAAGTGTAATGATTGTTAATGCTTATTTCTGTAAATGTCTATGTCTATTAACCACATTGAATGTTTGGTGGTTAGAGTATGATTAATTGTTCTCTCTTATCAAACAAAAACTAGTTATAAAAACATAGCTAATCCACATTACAACTTAGAAAAAACCAATCTGAAAACACAAAGCAAGTTAAAAAACACTTCTCAACCCAAAATGGAACCTTTAACCCAAAACTCTCCCGGGTTTCTTAACCTGTTAGCTACCCAGAGCAGCCAAACAATAGACCTAGAGTCTTTTGAGCTTCCTAGGTTTAGTAGCCAGAGCTCTGAAGATCCTAAACCTGTGGAAAGGAGAAAGTGGACACAAAAAGAAGACATTGTGCTCATTAGTGCTTGGCTGAACATAAGCAAAGACCCCATAGTGGATAATGAGCAGAGGGGAGGAGCGTTTTGGAAAAGAATCGAGGAGTATTTCAACTCAAGCTATCAGGTCAGTGGCTCTGCTCCTAGAGAGTCAAGTCAGTGCAAGCAGAGGTGGGGAAGATTGAATGAGCAGGTGTGTAAATTTGTGGGAAGCTATGAGGCAGCCTTAAAGGAGCAAGCTAGTGGTCAAAATGAGATCGATGTCATGAAGGCTGCCTATGACATCTTCTTAAATGACTACCAAGTCAAGTTCAGCCTTGAACATGCCTGGAGAGAGCTTAGGTTTGATCAAAAATGGAGAAGAGGAAGGAAACTGAGGAGATGGCGCCTGCCATGGAAGAAGTTAG
>OVAN01010647.1:0-15523 GCA_900406275.1 Anastatica hierochuntica | reverse complement strand
GATTTCGAGATGGTCGTTTTTGACACCAACAGTTAGCCCCCCAGTCCGCAAATTTTAGGAATAATTCATGCGGGCGAGTGTTGTGTGTTTAATCGGAATCTACGGCCAAGAGTGCTTTTTTCTTTCTCGAAAACTTTGGTCGATTAATTTATTGCGGAAGATCTCAACAAGTATCAGAATGTGATAGGATTGGGGCTGCGCCTCGTAGAGGCTGCCTACGTACCCTTGTGGAAGGGACCAAGCCTTTCGTAGTTCGTCCTGGGGTCAAGGTTCTTACGACCTGTTTTCCAGTGAGACCTTGATGGTTTAGATGGCTCTCGTTCTCTTGAGTTATCTCGATCCGAAACTCGGGTCGGGGAGTTCGAGAGAGATCTCGGAAAGACTGTGAGTTCGTTGCTCAAGGAGAAGAAGGTTAGGAAGGCGAGAGCCCCTTATGCAGCTCCTTGAGGACTAGATATGCGTCTTCCGGCTTTATGCACTTGAGGTAGGGGCCCGAGAAGGATCTTCTATAAAGTTTTCCATGGATTAGGCAGTAGTGGGATTCTTGCGTTTTGATCTTTCGGCATTCACTTCTCAAGTTGGGCAGGACGTCGTCTCTTAGGTAGGACGTAATGGGCATCATCCAGGTTTCTTCTTCTTCTATGTTAGAGTCCTGGGGCCCTTCGACATCTTCGTCGGTAGCCGGTCATTGGAGAACCAGCAAGGGTACGCTAGTCGGCTTCGTTGTTTTTAGGGCTGAGGCCAAGTTGGCCAGGGCGTCTCCATGCGAGTTTTGTTCCCTTGGGATCTCGTGAGTTTGCATGCTTTGAACGAATCGACGAGACTCTTGGCTATGGCCAGGTACTTGGTCATGCTAGCGTCTTTTGCCTGGTAATCGCCTTGAGTCTAGCTTACAATCAATTGGGAATCACTATAAACTTGCAGATTTTCTATTACCGAATTTTTGCCAGGCTGAGTTCCGCAATTAAGGCTTCATACTCATTTTCATTGTTGGTGGCTTTGAAGTTGCATCTTACTACTCTTGATACCAATTCTCCTCTTGGTGAAATGAGCACGAGGCCTACGCCTGCCCCTCGTATATTGCTGGATCCGTCCACATAGTGTTCCCACTCTTCTTTGCCTTTGTTTTCTTGTTGGATCCTGACCTATTCCTCTGCCCTTGGTATCATTGACGGGGAGAATTCTGCTATGAAGTCAGCTAGGACCTATGATTTGATTGCCATGGCAGGGCGGAAGATCACATCGTACTCGTCAAGTTCCACTGCCCACTTAGCCAGTCTTCCGGATACCTTTGGCTTGTGGAGTACATATTTGATAGGGAAAGACGTGACGACTATCACTGGATGAGCCTAGAAGTAGGGGCGCAACTTCCTGGCCGAGACGACCAAAGGGAGAGCCAGTTTCTCCAGGTGTCTAGAAGGGATTTACTCACGTAGTAGACCAGATGCTGCTTGCTTTCTTCTTCTCTGACCAAGATGGCACTCACGGCGTGCTCTGAGACGGCCAGGTAATGGAGCAGAGGCTCTCCGTCTTGGGGTTTGGAGAGAAGAGGTGGCGTTGTGAAATATTCCTTGAGTCTGATTAGGGCATCTTCGGCCTCTTGGTTCCATTCAAATTTCCTTGTGAACTTAAGGGCTTTAAAGAATGCATGCGACTTGTCTCACAACCTGGATATGAATCTGCTCAAGGCCGCCATTCTTCTAGTGATTTTCTGCACGTCTCGTGGAGTCTTAGGCGAAGGTATCACCTGGATTGCCCTTATTTGCTCTGGGTTCGCTTCAATGCCCCTGTATGTGACAATGTACCCCAAAAGTTTTCCGAAGCTTACTCCGAATGAGCACTTAGAGGGGTTTAGCCTCATGTTGTACTTCCCCAAAGTGGATAAACCTTGTTGCAGGTGGGCTATGTGGTCTTCCGCGTTTAAGGACTTGAGCAGCATGTCGTCTATATAAACTTCCATGGTCTGGCCGATTTGGTTTGCAAACATCACCTAGCCTCTGATAAGTGGATCCTGCATTCTTCAACCCAAAAGGCATTACCTTGTAGCAATAGATTCCGCGAGAGGTCTTGAAGAATGTCTTTTCCTTATCGTCCGGGTGCATAGGTATTTGATTGTACCCGGAAAAGGCATCCAAGAAGCTCATTAGCTGGTGTCCAACTGTGGCATTGACCAACTTATCTATGTGGGGCATTGGGAAAGGATCCTTGGGGCAAGATCCGTGAAGTCGATGCAAACCCGCCATTTGCCATTTTTCTTTCGTACTACGACGAGGTTTACTAGCCAATCCGGGTAGTAGATCTCTCTAATGAACCTAGCCACCAGGAGGTTCTTTACTTCATCGTTGATGATCTGGTCTCGTTCAGGTGGGAACTTCCTCCTTTTTTGTTTGACTGTCGGGTATGAGGGATCCACTTGTAGCTTGTGGACTATGACTTATGGGTCTATTCGTGGCATATCCACGTGGGACCAGGCGAAGCAGTCTGCGTTGGATCTGAGAAAGTCTATCAGCCTTTGGTGTGTGACTTCCTGCAATCTTGCCCCTATTCTGAGGTTTCTGCCTTGTTCTCTGGGTTCCAGAGGGACGTCGTCCAACTGTTCCACTTCCGGCTCTTCAGTTTACACTGCGAGAAGTGGCTTCTATAATTGCTATAATGGAACCGTCTTTCCCTTTAAGGTGGTCTGGTAGCATGATCGAGCGTTTTCTTGCTCACCCTTAATCTCTTTAATTCCCCATGGGGTTGGAAATTTGAGTACTTGGTGCAAGGTTGATGGCACTGCTCTCATCTCATGTATCCAGGGTATGCCCATGATAATGTTGTAGACAAAGAGACAGTCTATGACAGAAAACTTAGTGGATAAGTTGATTCCTCCGACGCACACCGGAAGTGCTATTTCTCCAATGGTCTGCTTCACTTCCCCCACTGAAGCCCACTAGCGGTGAGGTCTTCTTGAACAAGGCTTCCTAGGTTAGACCCAGGTCCGTGTATGCTCCCAAGAAAAGTACGTTCATATAGCTTCCATTGTCGATGAGTACTCTCTTCACCAAACAATTCGCCACCGACAAGGAGACAACTAATGCGTCATGATGTGGTGTTAGGATTCCGTCTTGTCCTCTAGCTGTGAAACTTATGACTTCCTGACTGAGATTTTGGCGCTTAACTTCCGGGGTGCTATGATTGTTTTTAGCGAGCCTTGTGCTTTTCTTGGCAGCGGCGTGTGTGATGCCACTTATCTCTGAACATCCAGATATGACATTGATCACCCTATCATGCCTTGGGGAATCAGGTGCTTGACGACCGGCTGGGACTCCTTCTTCTTGGTTACCAAGCATCTCGTTAGCCTTGTTGGAAAGGAATTCTCGTAGGTATCCCTTCTTGAGCAGCTCGTTGACTTCTATTCTTCAGGATATACAATCCTCTGTTCTGTGACCGTGATCATTCTCGAAGTTGCACCATTTATTTGGATTCCGGCGGTTGTCAGGTGATCTCATCTTCTGGGGCCATTTGACTTGGCCTCCCATCTCTTTCAAGACTCCTACCAGCTCCGCGCTCGATATTGACATGTTGAATACGTCTGGCCAGGTATGAACCGGTGGGAATCTATTGATGTGTGGCTTACCCTGAGGTTTGTGTCCTTTGCTCCCTTTTGTCCATCGTCTATGGTAGGTCTTCGGTAAGGCTTGTCATCTCTGACTGTCTTCTCGGTCCGTATGACCCGAGATTCTTTCCTAGCAAGCAGATCTTCTTCCCACTTGATCTGCGTCTGGGCCCAGGAGAGCACATCTTCCATCGTTCTGGATTGATACTTGGTGAGCTCCTTGGATAGGTCACCATTAGGCATAAGCCCTCTCTTGAAGGCAGAAATTGCTGTAGCAACAATGTAGTTCGGGATGGTAACTTTCTGATTGAAGCGGTGAAGGTAGCTCCTGAGCGGCTCTGCCTTATGCTACCTGATCTCATAAAGGTCATCAGAGGACTTAGAAGTCACTCTACTGCTGGCAAATTGCTCCACAAATAGATCAGTCAGATGAGCAAAGATCTTATGGTTCCAGTTGGAATTGATATGAACCATTGCAAGGCGGCC
Source organism: Anastatica hierochuntica (assembly GCA_900406275.1). Classification (NCBI taxonomy): domain Eukaryota; kingdom Viridiplantae; phylum Streptophyta; class Magnoliopsida; order Brassicales; family Brassicaceae; genus Anastatica; species Anastatica hierochuntica. The sequence continues at coordinate 11,439 of OVAN01010647.1, read as the reverse complement.
CCCGTCAGGCTAGAGACGAACCCCTTGCACATGGCGGCTTCCTTATGCTCCTTCTGGCTTGCCACAGTAAGCATCTTCTTCTTGTATTGTGCAATGTTATTGTCCGGGTCAGAAGTCCCGTCGTACAGCCTGATGAATGGGAAGGTAAACTTCTTGGGCATATCGGTGAGGGTGATCTCCTCTGAGAAGGGATTGTCCGAGTAGGAGCTCAGGGCACTTTTCCTCAGGGGAGGTGAGAAACCCGGAAGTCGCTCGATCACCGAATGCAGCGCCTCAAATTTGCTGGAGAACATCTGCTCCAGTCGTGTGGCTTCATTAAAGAGTGGGCCGAGGCCTGCGGCTTGTGGCTCTTTTGTATCCATCAGGTCTTCTTGCTCGTGAGCAAGATTTTGGTCATCTTGGGTCCCCGCTGCTGTTGGGTTTTCTCCACCTCCCAGGTTATTGGTACGAGGAGTTTCCAGAGTTGGCATCCGGGGTACCTGGACCCTGAACCTGTGATTTGTGGTTTGATTCGCCGTCAGAGCCGAGTTTGCCTCTTTGAAGGTCTTATTCTCCAGTTCTAGTTGCTGCAGGCGCTGTGTGTTCTCTTGGAGCGTTTTGGCATGAGCCTCCATCTGCTACCTTAAGCTCTGAAGCTCTGCAGCTGCTGCGTCATATCCTATTGGAGTCTGATCTCTTCGAAGCTGCTCCATCTCTCCTAGTCTCTTTTACAAAGTCTCTAGTTGAGATCGCATCTTATCGTAGGTGAGCTATGCTCGTGCTGGTGCGATGTTTGCTGATTTATGATGGTCTCCAACCATCGTCACGTAGTTTTTTTTGAAAGCTCCCCTCCTTCTAGCGCCAGCTGTTATGGGTGATCTTGGTCGTTCTTTGTAGCACTACAGAAGCTGGAGGACGATGAATGTTTAGCAAAGGTTCAAGAATGTTTTAGCTAAGCTTAGAGATCAAAGATGGCAAAAAGTTGCTTGTTGTATTGATTCTTTGCTTAGGGTTTTCGTGTGTGCATGTTTTCCCTTTAAGCTCAGTATTTAGACATGAGTTTCATGATTATCCCTCCAAGAATTGGATATATCATGATTATATGTAGAATATATGCATATTTATCTAAAATACATGTCGTTATCTACTAGTTGGAATAGCGAAAATAAAGGAGAGGTGGTGGTCGGCTGGCTTCCGGCTATGCTTGGTCAACTGACTTCCGGCTTCCGGCTATAGGACGTCATCTAGCTTCCTGCTTCTGAGCATTCCCCTGCTTTGAGATCTTAGTGTTGTACTCCATCTATGTCTGGGGAATTCCCATGACCTAAATTACTCCCAACAGTTCCCCAGGGAACAAAACTCGCATGTAGACGCCTTGGCCAACCTGGCCTCAACCCTAAAGACTGCGGAGCCAGCTAGCATACCCTTGCTGGTTCTCCAATGGCCTGCTACTGACGAGGATGTTGATGGGCCCCAGTTTTCCAACATTGAAGAAGAAGAAACCTGGATGACACCCATTACTTCCTACCTGAAAGATGACGTCCTGCCAAACTTGAGGAGTGAATGCCGAAAGATCAAAAGGAAAGCATCCCGCTACTGCCTGATCCACGGAAAGCTCTATAGTAGATCCTTCTCAGGTCCATACCTCAAATTCATAAAGTTAGAGGATGCAGATCTAGTCCTCAAGGAGTTGCATGAGAACGAGAACGAATGCAGATCCCACTCTAGTAGAAGAAGCTTGGTACTAAGAGCCAAGAGAGCAGGCTACTATTGGCCTACAATGGCCCAAGACGCCCTCCAGATGGTCAAGTATTGCGATAAATTCCAGAGGCACGCCCAAGTGTCCAAGCTACCCCGGAGAACCTCAAATCCGTGAGCTCTCCATGGCCATTCATGAAGTGGGGAATAAACATCGTGGGAAGATTCCGGATAGCTCCTTGGCAGCTGGAGTACTTCTTAGTAGTCACAGACTACTTCTCCAAGTTGGTGGAGGCAGAGGCCATAAGCAAGATTGCGGATGTCCAAATGAAGAGGTTCCTCTGGAAGAATGTGGTAACACGATTCCAAACGCCTCAAGAGATAGTTACAGACAATGGTCCGCAATTCACAAGCAAAAACTTCAAAAATTTTTGCGAAGATTGGGATATAAAGCTGAGTTTCGCAACTCCAAGACATCCCAATGAATGGGCAAGCCAAATCCACCAACAAGATGGTATTCAACCTTCTGAAAAAGAGGCTGGACGATGCCAAAGGCAACTGGGTCGAAGAGCTTCCAACTACCCTATGGGCATGCCGAACCAGCACTAAGACTTCCACAGGCGAAACACCTTTCTCCCTGGTCTACAGAACTGAAGCAGGTTCCCGAGCTGAAGTTAGTGTCCCCACAGCCAGGGAAGCCGCAAGAATCCGAAACTGGAAGTACCAACAAGAAGTAGCTTGCAACTACAACAAGAAGGTGTGAACCCGAACGTTCCAACAAGGAGAATGGGTGTTGTGTTGAGTCTTCGAGAATACCAGGGACAAGGCCGCGGTAAATTCAGTGCCTGGCAGGGAAGGACCATACCAAATCGTGTATGTCAAAGGAGCAGGGGCATACAAGTTATAAGACATGTACGGGAAAATACAGCCAAATAGCTGGAATGCGTTACACCTAAAGTCTTACTTCTTCTAGAAGAATGCCCCTGACCCGGACGACCATACCCCAGATACGTTTTTCAACTTTGGATTTTCAATTTCTTTTACATCTTTTTATATAATCATGATACGTCTAAGGACGGATACCCATCAATAAAACAACGGCTTTCTCAGGAGAAAATTCAGTTAAAAAGCAAGGGGCAAATAAGTTGAATGACTACTCCTCAATAAAGGAGTAACATAAGCAACGTACCCTTCCAAAGCAAAAGCGAAAAGCTCAAAAAAAAGAGAGAAAGAACTCTACTTGAACAAGGGAAAATACTCGAAAGAAAGCAAGAGACGAAAATTGCTTATTCTGCTTAACAGAGAGTGGCTTACTGGAAAGCAGAGTGCTGAGCAAAAAGCAAAAACAAGCTTAACCTTGCTTACAAGGTCACAGTAAATGCAAAAGCTATGTGGCCTGAGCATAGGAGCATCACCTATACATACTTAACCAGACGTGGGAAGTAGAAGAAAAGTCTGGCACTTGGACCCCTTTGCGGGGGAGGTTCATACCAGCAAAACCAATAAGACTGAGAGTGGCTTCACTGCAGGAAGCAGAGTGCATCAAAGCAAAATCAGCTATTTCCGGATAGCTGAATGCCAAAAGGCCAAAAGATACCTCGGGGTATCAAAAGGCCAAAAACGCATGCTAGTGGTTACCTCTGAGTAAAAGAATGTCAAAAAGCCAGAAGATACCTCCGGGTATCAAAAGGCCAAAAAACACAAGCTAGTGGTTACCTCCGGGTAACAGAATGCCAATAAGCCAGAAGATACGTTCGAGTATCAAGAGGCTAAAAATGCGTATGGGGAACCTAAACATTTTCTAAGGACAAGAAGCAGAACTCCCTCAAAAAAAAAGAGTGATAATGAGATTATCCCAACTTGGAACTCAAAGACCTCTCGCAAGACACGAAAAAGACTAGAGGCCAATAAGCCAGAAGTCAAATAGTCGTAATATCGATAAAAGGCTAGAAGCTCTTAGCCAGAAGCCAGCTGATCAAAGCGCAGAGGCTAAAGGCTCAAAGCTAGAAGCCAGCAGACCAAGGCAACGAGGATAAAAGCCAAAAGCTAGTTGTCAGCCAATCACGGCAAAAAGGCTAAAGACTCTTAGCCTGAAGCCAGCCGATCAAAGCGCAAAGGCTAGAGGCTCTTAGCTAGAAGCCAGCTAACCAAGGCAAAGAGGCTAAAAGCCCAAAGTTAGAAGTTAGCCAATGACAGCAAAAAGGCTAGAGGCTCTTAGCCAGAAGCCAGACAATCAAAGCGCAAAGGCTAGATGCTCTTAGCGAGAAGCCAACCGATCAAGACGGGAAGGCTAGAAGCTAATAGCCAGAAGCCAATCGGTCAAGGTGCTAATGATAAAAAGCATGCCAAAGCATCATCTCTAAGTCTAAGTCAAAAGCTTGCTAAGGCGAAAAGATAATAGAAAGCCAGAAGATGTATTCATAAAAAGCCACTAAGGGCCAGAAGATAAGTTTTAAGCCCTGAAGGACAAACAGAAACAAGGCCAAGAAGACCAACGAAGAGTCAAGGCCACTAAGGCCATAAGAGTCATTACAAAACCCACAAGAGTAAACCCACGCAGGGGCACGCCGTCAACAAAAAAGAAAATAAAATCCCACAAGGGGAGAGCAACATGTTTCTTGATTCTGGGTCTGGAGGCTAGGCAGCTGGAGGATCAGGAGAGGCTGACTTCTAAACATTTGGTTCAGAGGCCGCTTAAGGAGTAGAAGCCAAGGCAGGAGGAATCTCTGGTTCATCTTCAAAGGTGGGAGCTTCGAGGCCATTTTCCTCTGCCTCCGCGATCGCCACTAGCTTGTAATTCTCAAACTCCTTCTACAAGTTCCAAGACATGGCATCACCCTTGAGGTAATCCAGAACCATTTCCCAGCGCCCCGTGATCCTGGCACCACTGTCGGCCATGGACATCTCATCCGTAAAGGTGGCCACCCGGGCGTCCAGGTTACCAAGTTCCTCCTCCAGCTTCGCCTTCTCCTCAGTCAAGCTAAGGACCTTCTCTGCCGCCTTCTCCTTCTTTGACTCCAGCCCCTAGAGCAGCTCCCTCATTTCCCTCAGCTCTTTCTCCAAGCCAGCAGACCTGTCTTTCTCTACCCTCAGCTTGGCAAGGCAATCCTCCACATGAGCCTTCCCTGCAGCGATCACCTCAATGGCGACCTGATCCTTGGCATGGAAGAGAGAAGTTGCAAGCTAAGCAACAAAAAGGAAGAAGTTTAGCCAAAATAAAAAGAGACAGCTGAATAGCAGCCATAAGCTAAAAGGGAGGGCCAATTACCTTGATCAGTCCCTTTTGGACCTGGTCAAAGATGCCCAGATCACTAGAGCTAGGATGGTCAGAAGGAAGTGCAAGGAAGATAGACCCCTGCAAGTGCTCCAGGGCTCCATCGAGATCGCCGATAGAGGAGGAAGGCTGTTTGGCGGAAGGACCCTTCTGCTTCTTGCTAAAGGTGGTAGCCATCTGGGTTGCTTCCTCTTGGACCCAATCAAGGGAGATTCCGATATCTCCACCACCTCCGGAGCTTTGCTCTTATACGTCAACTTTACCTTTCTTGCCGCCTGAGCCCTTTTGAAGTCCTCCAACGCCTTAGACCCGGATCCTGACATATTCCCTACAAGACGATGAAAGATTAGTCAAGAAGCCAGCCGGAAGCAAGCAGACAAAAAAAGCAAGAAACAAGGAGCAAACCTCTCATGCTGCTTTGGCTCAACGCTGCCTCACTCAAAAGGAATGGGATACTCCTTTCCTCAGCAGGGATCTCTAAAGCTTCTTTCGCCTCCTCCTTGCCCTCCTCCGACTTCTCTGTAGACGCTTCTGGAGGAAAAAAGTGTCAAAAGGGTTAGTGACCAAACTGGAAGCAGAAGAAACAAAAGAATCCTATGCCTACCAGTGAATCTCCAAAGAGTAGAGAATCTAAGGGAAGTCCCGACTCTCATTAAGACAAACTTCTGGGCACAATGCTTCGTGAAGGTCGCCCCTTTCCTTTCCTCCCTCTCTAGCTCCAACACCAAGGGAGCACCAACACGAGGGCGGAAGTAGTACTTACCTTCACCCAGAAGAACATGGGTGAAATAGTAAGAGTAGAGGAGCTCATTAACACCGAGATCCAGCCCATGAAACTCATTAAGGACTTGGACGACAGTGAGAATCCTCCAAGAAGGCGGGTTTAGCTTGGAAGGGAAGATCTTAAAGTGCTCCGAGACCTTCCTCACTAGGGCAGGAACTGTACCCCTGACTCCAGCCTCGAAATAGCCTTCATACATGGCTATTTTGTCTCCTGGGCATTCAAAAGCCCTTTCACCCTTCCCAGGCAACCTCAGGGTAACGCCTTCCCCAATTGAGTACTTCTGCCTCCACCGGAGAGAACTCATCACCGGAACTGGTCATATCTAGGTTCAAAGAAGATTTCGATCTTGACCCCAAAGATTGGTTGGGGCATGAAAGACCTAAAAGTTAAGGCTTATCTGAAATCCTAAATTGACCCCCTAAAATCTATCCTAGAAGAAGCGAAAAGAGGAAGGAAGAAGACGATCTAACCTTAGAATCGCGGATCAAATGTTGGATAAGGATTCCGGGAGCAAGAGTTTTAGCAAAGAAAGACAAAAGATAAAGCAAAAATGCCAAAGAAGAAGGAAGAAAAGGTTTAAAAGAAAGAGGAGAAATTGATATGAGCCACACGCGTCCAATCATTGGCGCGAATCTCGCAAGACTGTAACGACTATTTTCTCTCTCTTCAAATCTTCACAACTCGTCGCTAACGGCTATGAATTCTTCCCTTCACCAAGTCAAACAGCTGGGATTTTTCGAACAAAATAATCCTCCTTGAAAGCTTCAAACGACTCACGAAAGTTCAAAATTCAAAGCTTAGAGGCCAGGCGACAAAGAGCCAGACGCAATATCCCGTTGCAGCGGTGCTCATTATCTGATGAGACTCAAACCAAAAGCAAGCAGACGCTTATGGAAAGTAGAGGCGGCGCAAGTCACAGCTAAAAAAGGCCAAGCGACTACTAGCTTCCTGTCTAAGCCACCTGGAAGACATGTTATTCCACAGCTTCGGATATAACCTGCGCAATAAGTGGCAAACTATTGGNGGCAAACTGTTGGGAGTAATTTAGGTCATGGGAATTCCCCAGACTTAGATGGAGTACAGCAGTAAGACCTCAAAGCAGGGGAATGACCAGAAGCAGGAAGCCAGACGACGTCCCGTAGCCGGAAGTCGGAAGTCAGACGACCAAGCATAACCGGAAGCCGGAAGCCAGCCGACTACCGCCTCTCCTCTATTTTCGCTATTTAAATTAGTAGATAATGACATGTATTCTAGATAAAGATGCATATATTCTACAGATAATAATGATATATCCAATTCTTGGAGGGATAATTATGAAACTCATATATAAATACCAAGCTCAAGGGCAAAACGTGTACGCACGAAAAACCCTAAGCAAAGAATCAATAAAACTAGAAACAATTTTGCCATCTTTGATCTTCAAGCTTAGTAAAAATGACCTTTAACATTTGCTAAACATTCATCGACCTCCAGCTTCCGTAAGGCTACAAAGAACAACAAAAATCACCCATAACACTTACTGTTGTTCAGGTCCTCAACGACTTTCATGGGATGGATCTAGCATCGACGAACTTCTTTACGCCTACTACTTTTCTCATGTCTCTTCTGGTGAAGGCATGTACTAATTCCACCCTCGGGCTGGTGCTCCTTTGGTCAAGGAGCTAGAAAACAACGAGAGGAAGGGAGCCGCCTTCACCAAACATTGGGCACATAGATTTGTTTTTATGAAAGTCAGGTTGATGCTTGACTTCTCTACCCTCTGGAAGTTTACTGGTAGGTCTCGGATGTTTTTCCCTTTTTATGACATCTGGACCAGGTGCTAAATATGTGGTCTTCTGCTTTTTGTAGAGGTATCAGCAGAGAAGTTAGAAGAAGGTAAGGAGGGTGCTAAGAGCATCCTCATTGGTGAACCCCTATGGGGTTCACCAAAAAAAAAATTAAATTGATTATTAAATTTTTTTTTCCGTTTTTAAAAAAAAAAAAAAAGAAAATCAGACCAATGTGTGTCGCCACATGGCGAACCCCTTATGATCCGGGTTCACTCGGAAGAGCTCGAGAGAGCTCGGGTTCCTCGGAGTTTGTGTTTTTTTGTTTTTTTTGTATTGATTTTGGTGTGAACCCCTCCATTAGAACCCCTAATGGAGGTGCCCTAAGGAGGCTTTGGAGATTCTAGTTGAAGAGAGGAGTATCCTGTTCTTGTTGAGTGAAGAAGCACTAAGACAAAGCAGTATCAGTGGTTTCCTTACTGCTTTTTCCTTTGCTTTAGATTTTTCCTTTGCTAACTTCTTATCGCTTTGCAGGGAACATGGCAAGATCGGGATCCAAGGTGCTGAAGGATTTCAAGAGGATTCAAGCATCAAGGAAGGCCAAACTGGAATCAGGGAGCAAGACTGATGTGTTCATAATTTAACGCATATTTAGTGTTGGGGTCAAAAACTGTGCCGACGAAATCGATGCCTGAAATGGACTACGGAAACAATGTTTTCTCCTTCGGACACAGGAATCGTAAGGATATCTGAAAATTCCGAGATTCTCATTGTTCAGGTTGTCTCTTCCCGACCTGGTTTCGAAGCTTCGAAGATAGACGGTCATGACTAATCTCCGCATAAAGTATGTCCGTCCGCAAGCAACTAGAGCATCCAAGCACTAGGGTTAGCATCAATGGTCCTCGGATAACTCTCACGAGGCCACACGATACGTCCTCCGGAACGATTCGAAACCACCAAAAGCGTTGGAGAACCGCGTCACTTCGAAGAAATGTCTAAACGCCAATTGACGCCAAACCTACGAACGAGTCTTGGAACCGATTGATGACTAAACTAGAGGGGGTGTCCGCGTAAGAGCTCAGGGCACTTTTCCTCAGAGGAGGTTGGAATCCTAGAAGTCATTCGATAACCGATTGCATCGCCTCAAATTTGTTGGAGAACATCTACTCCAGTCGTCTGGCCTCATCAGAGAGCAGGGCAAGGCATGTGGCCTGCAGCTCTTCTGTATCCATCAGGTCTTCTTGCTCTTGAGCAAGATTTTGATCCTCTTGGGTCCCCATCGATGCTGGGTTTCCTCTTTCTCACAGGTTATTGGTGGGAGTGGTCTTCAGAGTTGGCATCCAGGGTACCTGGAACCTAAACATGTGATTTGTGGCTCGATTCGCCGTCAGAGCCGAGTTTGCCTCTCTGAGGGTCTCGTTTTCCAACTCTAGCTGCTGCAGGTGCTGCACGTTCTCTTTGAGTGTCTTGGCGTGAGCCTCTATCTGCTGCCTCAGGGTCTGAAGCTCTAAAGATGCTGCATCAGCTCCAGTTGGTGTCTGATCTCTTCGAAGCTGCTCCATCTTTTCTAGTTTTTTTGCAAAGTCTCTAGTTGAGATCGAATCTCCTTGTAGGTGAACTCTGCTCGTGCTGGTGTGATGCTTTTTGATTCATGATTATCTCCAACAATCGTCACGTAGTTGTTTTTGAAAGCTCCCCTCCTTCTAGCGCCAACTGGTATGGGTGATTTTGGTCGTTCTTTGTAGCACTGTGGAAACTGGAGGTCGATGAAAGTTTAGCAAAGGTTTTGGACTGTTTGTGCTAAGCTCGGAGATCAAAGAAGTCAAAGAATTGCTTGTGTATTGATTTTTGGTTTAGGGTTTTCGTGCGTACACGTTTTTCCTTTTAGCTTGGTATTTATACATGAGTTTCATGATTATCCCTCCAAGAATTAGATATACCATGATTATCTGTAGAATATATGCATATTTATCTAAAATACATGTCATTATCTACTAGCTTAAATAGCGAAAATAAGAGAGAGGCGGTGGTCGGCTGGCTTCCAGCTTTCGGCTATGCTTGGTCATCTGACTTCCGGCTATGGGACATCGTCTGGCTTCTTGCTTCTGGGCATTCCCCTGCTTTGAGGTCTTATTGTTGTACTCAATCTAAGTCTGGGGAATTCTCAGGACCTAAATTACTCCCAACAGGATATACTCGTTATCCTCCTCTCTCTTTTTTTGAAATCCAACTCCTTGTCCTTGAACGATACCCCCCTTAGGCGACTACTAGCTCTTGGCGTTCTGCTACCCGGAGGTAACTATTAGCTGTTGGCGTTCTGCTACCCGAACGTAACCACGAGATTTTGACATTCTGCTACCCGGAGGTAACCACTAGCTTATGTCATTCTGCTACCCGGAGGTAACCACTAGCTTTTGGCATTCTCCTACCCGGAGGTAACCACTAGATTTTGGCATTCTGCTACTCAGAGGTAACCACTTGCTTTTGGCATTCCTCTACCTGGAGGTAGCCACTAGCTTTTGGCATTCTGCTATCTGGAGGTAACCACTAGCTTTTGTTGCATTGTGCTTCCTACAGTGAAGCCACTATCAGTTTTCTTGATTTTGTTGGTGTGGATATTCTCCGCAAAGAAATCCAATTGCCAGTGTTTTCTTTTGCTTCCCACGTCTGAGTAAGCAGGTATAGATGAAGCTGCATGCTCAGGCCATACAGCTTTTCGCTTTTACTATGACCTGGTATTCAAGGTTAAGCAGTTTTGGTTCCTGAAAAGCACTCGACTTTATGATGGGCTACTCTTTGTTTAGCAAGAATAAGTTTTTCGCTTTCATTTTGGAAGGGTACGTTGTTTATATTACTCTTTTAACAAGGAATAGTTTTTCAACTTATTTTCCCCTTGATCTAACTGACTTTCTTTGAGAAGACAACTACTTTATTAATGGTTATCCATCCGTGGACGTAACATGATTACAAATGAAAAGATGCAAAAGAAATTAAAACATTAAAGCCATAAAACGTATCTGGTATGCGGTCATTTAGACCAGAAGCTTGCATGCCGCTTTGTTTCTGGTATTGTCGAAGACTCGACGCAACACCCATTTGCCTTGCTAAAATGTTCTGGTTCGCACCTTCTTGGTGTATTTGCGTGCTACTTTCTGCGGCTTCCCTTTTTTCGTCAAGGAGATCCAGGGACAAAGCCATCAGCTCTTCGTTCTCTCTAGGAGTCAAAAGCTTTGTCCTAGCTGTAGGTATGCTGAAATTCAGCAGGGGACACTGACTCCGATCCATAGACCAAGGTGAAGGGTGTTTCCTCTGTTGCGGTCTTGATGCTGGTTCGCCAGGCCCATAGAGTGGTTGGGAGCTCTTCGACCTAGTTGCCTGCGGCTTCGTCTAACCGCTTCTTTAGGAGATTCACCACGATTATGTTTGTGCATTCGGCCTGCACATTAGACTGTGGATGTCTTGGAGTTGCGAAGCTCAGTTTTATGCCCTAGTCTTCACAAAACTTCTGCTCGTTAACTATGGGTTGTTATATGTTACTATTTCATGAGGCACTCTGAATCGTGTCACCACGTTTCTCCAGAGAAACCTTTTGATTTTGACATCCAAAATCTTGCTTAAAACTTCTGCCTCTATCCACTTGGAGAAGTAATTCGTCACTAACAAGAGATATTCCAGCTAACTAGGGGCCTTTAAGAATTTTCCTACAATATCCATTCCCCACTTCATAAATGGCCAAGGGGAACTAACGGGTTTGAGGTTTTCTCGAGATAGTGATGTACATNATCATTTAGAGTCTAGAGTCTAGTTTAGGTTTATATTGCATTTTGCATCCATCATTCTTGCATTTTTAGGTGCTATTTTGGATGGACTTTGGGAGGCTCTAATGGTGGATTGAAGGTGAGATTGGAGCTTAAAAATCATGGAGACAAGAGGCTAGA
>OVAN01010646.1:0-15524 GCA_900406275.1 Anastatica hierochuntica | reverse complement strand
GAAACGGAACCGAAACAGATCTGAAAATGAAGTTGTTCTGATAAAAAAAAATAACATAAGATACGGCTAAGAGCCGTATCTTAATTAAGCAACTTACGGCTCTTGTCATTTTTCTTTTTCTTTTTTTTTTAATTATGAAAATGTTAAGAAACGGGGTTAAGAACCCCGTTAAAAATGCTCTAAACCCTAACCTCTTTCGCTCGTTATTGGCATAAAAATGTGTATTATGTATATCGTGAAAGCTAGGAATAGAAAGAGAAACAACCACATAATTATTTTTAGAAACTTTAGAAAGAGAGACTAAAAACGTTAGTGTGCAGAGAGAGATAAAATATAGTTTCCTAAAATGAAAGATAAAACTGCCTCATCAATTCTACAAGGGTAAGAGCATGTGCAATGCTAAAAATGTTTTTCTTAGTTAATTTTAAATTAATAAAATAAGTATAAGAACTCCAAATTGATTCTTAGTATTTTTTTTGCTATTATTGCAAGAACTCTAAATGGGGTTAGCCGTCTCAATGGGGTTAGCCGCCTCAATGAGTTCTTAAATTTTATTTTATTTTTTTTGTAATTAGCTAAACTTCAAAATAGGCCTGGACACTCGGATCTTCGCATCGGTTCTTGAAATTTTAAATGGATCCGAAACCCGAGAAATAATAAAAAAATAAAAAAAAACCAAACCGGAACCGATGCGAAAATGAAATAGTTCTGATCCAAAAAAAAAGAAAATGAAGTTTTTTAAAAAAAAAGGTTAAGAGCTCCACGTAAGAGTCGATCCTTCCGTAAAATATTTAAAGATCGGCTGTTACACATATTATTATTTTTTTTTTAATTCCAAAATGGCTAAGAGCTCTTGCTAAGAGCCTCCATTGAATATGGCCTAAGTAATAAAGTAACAGTACTGAACTGCTATATTTACATAACAAAATATATTGCAACATCCCACTACCTCTCTCTTGTGTGCTTCGACGTCTTTATGGACTTTTCGGTTCATCATGTCCACGGTCGTAAACGTTAATTCGGAATAAAGAGTTGATTTATTGTATCTGCAAATCTTCACGCGATCATTCTGTATTTTGTCTTCACTCGCACGATATTGTGACTTACCTTCACCATCTTTGTCGTACTCTAGCATAAACATGCTTCATTCTGGAATTTTTTGGAAAGAGTGACAGAAAAGATGAATGTACTTTGATGATATACTTAACCAAATCAATCATTTTAAACTCTCTTTATGTACCACTATTTTGTGTAAACCGATATTTTCCATTACATATACCGTGAACGCTAGGAATAGAAAGAGTAACAACCACACAAATTATATTTAGAAACTTTAGAAAGAGAGCCCAATGATGATAGTGTGTAGTGAGAGATAAAATATAGTTTCCTAAAATGAAATAAAATTGTCTCATCAATTCTATAGGGGTAAGTAAATAGTGTGACAGTACTGGATTTTGCTATATTTATAGAACAAACTTTTCTGAAAATTGATAAAATTGTAAATATCATTTTCAAATTTTCTAGCCATACAAAATAGTATTGTCAAAAGCTCTAAAATTAGTGAAGATGAGGACAATTTGATGATACAAACACATCAATTTAAATGCCTAAAGTTTGTGAAAATTGGAAATGATAGCTACAACTATAAGGAAAATGGTCCTCACATATCTCACCGTTGCGTTGTGTTTGATATCAAATCTAAATGGACCACACACACACATATATGCATCTGCTCAAGCTAATATACCATCTCATTTTTTTGTCGGATCTAAACATGTAAAGATTCTAATTCAATTTTTGTTGGAACTCGACATGAAGAAGATCTAGTTAGATAGTAGCATCTTGATTAAATCAAGTAGTTGTTATTGTGCATTGCAAGAATGAGATATAAATTGATTTTGCTTCCACTTACGGAGCGTGATCAATGGATGAACTCTAGATAATCCAATGCATTGCGCAAAAGTCAAAACTATTTGGTTTATAATGAGAGATATGATCAAAAGATATGATTCGTTTTTCTTTGAATGACCATATATATGGGAAGGAAGAAACATTTGTACACATTCATCATCTCCATGACATTAAGGTTAAATGTAATGAGTCTATAATTAACAAACCAAAAAAAAATCCAATATGATTTGTAAAAATATGGAAGATGCCCTATTAGATATAGGGAATGGTTTGTGCTTATGATCAAAACTCATGAATATGGATTGGTTTTATTCACAATCTAATTCGCGCTATTGACAAATATGTATGATAAGGAGTAGTTTTTCTCATTGTTCATCAAGTATTAGTTAAAAGAACAACAAAATTTGTAAAAACAGAAGGGACAAAAATAGGTGGGACTGAATATAGATAGCTATAGAATACAATGTGTAAGGTCCACCTGATTGATTCTCAATTTGAATGTAATAGCCAAACAAAACCAACAAACCCAAAAAAGAAAATTGACAGTAAATGTCTCTAGGGAAACCTTTTCTCTCTATGTGACTTCAATAGTTCAAACAAAGTAGACCCTTTGTTATTATTATTATCTCAACTTCCAAAATATTTACTTTGATTTATTTTCTTTTAAAAATAAAAAGAATATTGTGTTTTTTGTTGAAATGCAAAAACAAATAAAGTATATATATATATATGTATATATATATATATGTATATGTATTAGTTACCTTAAGTAGATTCTTTGATGTTGTTGTTTATGTTACCTTACTAATCTTGATGTTATTGTAACTCTTGTTCTGTTGTGTTTCATGTATTGAAAGGAAAGATCTGTGGATCCAATCCTTGTCTTGTTTTGAGAGGAAGCAACATGATAAAAGACTCCAAAAAAAACTTGAGATCCTAAATCAAACATGAAAGAAAAATACACAAAATATTTCTTGGTGAGATCTTTATCTATTTAGCATAATAATAATAAAGCAAAACACAAAATTTTCAAGAAGAAACAAACCTACCTGAACAAGATCTGGATGAAATACAAAGTATAGAGAGAGAGAGAGGAAAAGAATAGTCGTTGATTGCCGATGCAGCATCATCAAGATTCTCATTTTCACAAAGAGAACTTTGGAGAGAGAGAGAGAGAGAGAGTAAATCACCACCATATGTTCATCAATAGATGTGAATCTTGAAGATGCCACAGCAGCAAATAACGACTCATGGCTCCATAGATTAGTCTTCTCTTTGGTTCAACACAATCTTCTTGTGGTAATCTTTTGTCTCTCACAATCTAACTCAATCTCTAGAAATATCATCTAAATAGCAAATACTTAGCCTTCTCTCTTAGTATTTTATAGACCCTAGAAACTAGCAAGGGTTAATTAAAAACATGGCTTGTTGTGATTGGATGAGATGAAAAGTAACATTGTCAATTTTACTAACTTCTCCTTAAGTGGAATCTAATTATAACCAAACAAGTGGAAAAGTGTGAAAGGAGAAGAAACGAAACCCTAAGTGATAAAGATGAGAGAAGTGTTTAACAAAAAAAAAAAAGAGAAGATCAAATCATGAATACCCTATGAACTTCATTATATATTTTGTTTAAAAAATGATTATATAACTGAAATAGTAAAAATAAGACAAATCTAGCATTTTTTTGGTTTGATTTGTAAAAAAAAAAATAGTATGGTATATACATGTTTATAAAGAGATAACGATGAAAGAAGATCAAATCATGAATACCCTATGAACTTCATTATATATTTTATCAAAAAAAACTTGATTATATATTACCCACTGAAACAGTAAAAACTTTATTTTGTAGAAAAAGTATGGTTTATATACATGTTACCAAATAGTGGAAGCTACCACATACTAAGAAAAGATGACCTGGTGAGATATAGAACAGAGAGCGAGAGGGAGAAAGAGAAATATATAGATGTAGTAAGAGCATCTCCATCCTTCAATCTTTAACCCAAAAATCCTTAACTATTCACGGGTCCCATCCGTGAATAGTTAAGGATTTTTGGAGAGAGAAATCCTTAAATACCTTACTTAAGGATTGATCCTTAACTATTCACGGACACGTGGCGGTCCGTGATTGGCCGAAAATTTTGTTTTGTTTTGTTTTTTTTTTTAATAATAAAATGGTGGGATCCATGAATAGTTAAGGATTTTTTGAGAGGTTCATGGATGGAGATGCCCTAAGAGATGTGAGTGTGTGTATATAATCTGATATTTGTGATTAATTAAATGTTAATAATATGGGTTTAATGGGTTGTTCATAAGATGCTAAATAATAAACATATAGTTAAAATTTTGATAAATATAATATATAGTGAGATAGAGACTTGATTGGCAAGAAGGTGTATGGTAAACAAAGTTGGGCCAATGAAGTTAGGCGCTGCCGTCTTGGAGTTCACCTCGTGAAGGAATATATCTCACTTTCCCACTTCACATGTCCAACTTATTTCCCCACAAAACTATTATTGGATCTACCTGCAAGATATCTTATATAACATGTCAATAATGTTTATAAAATGTTATATAAAAGTGGAGAAAATTTATAACATTTTAAATAGTTTATAGTTTTGTAGCAACTTTCCTTCGCATTTCATGTGTACCCACGACCCTTTATCTTTAGATCAGCGAATCCAACCGGTCGGGAACGCTATTCTATAGAATTTTAAAGAGTTGATTTAATGTCTTTTAAATCATCATGTGATATTTCCGCGTTTTTATCTTTATTCAAATGATTGAAATTGCATGTCTTGCTCATATCTAGCACAAACATATTTAACTGTAAAATTACTTAGAATAAATGATCGGAAAAATAAATGCACTAATAAATAGTCAAATCAATATTTTAAACCGTCTTCACAAACTACCATATCTCCACAACTCAACTTACCTCAAGTTTTTCAACTGATTTTCTACATATTGTAAGCTTCTCCCCATGATACACCAATAATAATAATTTGTTTTTTTTATATATATATATAACATATCTAATTGCTTAATTCAATATTATATGTAAATGTTGATGTTATTCACTCTAGTAAAGAATAATTATTGACTATAAAGTCTGCAATTCCAAGTTTCAAGAATAGACATGCAGAATCTTTACTCAAGAAAAATAAGCCAAATAGTATGTTACCATATTAAGAAAAACTTTAAATTATTTATTGGGTTCTCCATAATTCTCAAATAAATACCAAGTCCAAATTAATAAGAATAATCATTTCTCATAACTATAAGGTTTTTTTTTATAACAAGGAAAGTCAATTATTTCATAATTAGTAGAGTCGTCGACTAACTTATTTTCCGATTTTTTTAATGGTAAAAAAGTGTTTCTCATGTTCGACTGGTCAAGTGGATATGAGAATGTTTAAAAAGTTGAATGAGGAAAAATCGAATTCCAGATGGATAAGTTTATCACTGTATAATTTTTTAATATAAAATCATGTCTACATGTTGAATTTGAACTATATTATCCACATGTATATAACACATTAAAACCATTTACATTTATAACTAAATAAATAACATTTTTACCAATTTTTATGTTAATTTTTAATAATTAAATAACGCATATACGTATATCTGTTGTTTTTTTTGGTAAACACGTATATGTATTCATATAATATTAAATAATCAAAAAGCATAGTCTTTACTATTCAGGTGGTTTGAAGTACTTTCTCGAACCCAAGGAACTCTGATGCAGTTACGAGGATTTGGTCTCTAGATTATTTTTTTTCGTTTAAAACTTTTTTAATATAATTATTATTATTATCGTTTAATTTAATCGTCCACTATCTCTCCACTTGAAATTTTTTGGGGAAAAAGATTGCTACAATTATTATCACTAGACTATTATAATATAGTATCATGTGCTTCTGTCTAAATATACTAATACGCACTTGCCAAAATACGTCGTTGTGTACTAAAGAAAAAACTATTACGTTCATAACTTAACATTTATTATGATTAAACTTTTTAAAGGCAAAAATTGTGTGGCTCATATGCAACATCATTTCACTTGTAACACAAAACATAATCATATTTCATATATGGCGATTCTAATATAGTAAAACTCAAAGATAAGATATATGTCACATTGCATTGAAAAATTTGTGATATCTCGGTTTATGGATAAATAATTTGCGAAGAGAGTTTTTCGGTTATTGATTATGAGATCATTGATTTTTGTGTTTGTGCTGGAGCAATACTATACTATAATGGAAGATCTTCCGAAAAGTTATTTTCAGAATTTTGATAGTGAAAACAAAACATGAAAAAATACAGCATGGTGATTTGCAAGAACAACAAATCAAATGGAAGATCTTCCGAAAAGTTATTTTCAGAATTTTGATAGTGAAAACAAAACATGAAAAAATACAGCATGGTGATTTGCAAGAACAACAAATATAATGGAAGATCTTCCGAAAAGTTATTTTCAGAATTTTGATAGTGAAAACAAAACATGAAAAAATACAGCATGGTGATTTGCAAGAACAACAAATCAAATGGAAGATCTTCCGAAAAGTTATTTTCAGAATTTTGATAGTGAAAACAAAACATGAAAAAATACAGCATGGTGATTTGCAAGAACAACAAATCAAATGGAAGATCTTCCGAAAAGTTATTTTCAGAATTTTGATAGTGAAAACAAAACATGAAAAAATACAGCATGGTGATTTGCAAGAACAACAAATCAAATGGAAGATCTTCCGAAAAGTTATTTTCAGAATTTTGATAGTGAAAACAAAACATGAAAAAATACAGCATGGTGATTTGCAAGAACAACAAATCAACTTTTAAAAAAATTTTGAAATAAAATTTATGACCATCGGACATAATAAATTTGTAAATCAAGAGAAAAAACGTTGAGGCACACAAAAAAAGAATGGCATGGTCTTACATAACTAAGTGTCCTAAATCTAAAGGGATTAGAATTTTAGTATGATGTTTTTCTTAATCAAAATTATATAATGTTTTTTTCATCGTCTCAACTATTATTAGTGCTATTATAAATTTTGAGAAACAACTACAAAGACAATTTTCCATCTGCTGGCATGACGAACGGTTCTCGCGGAAAATCGATATCCTGCCCTCGAAAAATCGACACCCTAACCTCCTAGTGTAAAAACATTAATTAATCATTGATTAACCACTGGACTAAGGAACTTCCACAATTATATAATGTTTAAAACCCGTTTTTAGCATGCTAGCCCACTAACTAGGACAATTAAATTAGCTTGAAAGACAAAATGCAACTACGTATTCCCAATTAAAAACAAAAAAGTTAATAATAAAGTGAACCATATCTTATATAGTGGATATGGGCATGATCATTATTAACTTTCATATTTTCTTATCTTCTGTTAAATTTTTAAAATTTCGTTTTATTGTGGAAAAAAAAAGAAAAAATGTTTTGTCAAAAATATTAGAAAGTATCTAAAGGAGTGATTCGCATCAGTCTCAGTCCACCACCTGAAAGAGACCCCGAGTCCGTACAATCTGACGTGGTTAGGTGCTGATCTTGTGAACAAATTGTTAGCCACGTGTCATTGATGACGTGTTCCTATTGAACCCTCTTGAATTTGAAAATTAGCATTTTGTTAGGAAACAAATGCGTGCTACTACTATTATAAAACCATCTCCAACAATAGATCTCTAAAGAGAGATCTAAATCTAAAATTTTCAGATACGGACGCCGCGAAGAAAGAGACACAAACAAAATTTTTAGATACGGTTTCAAAAATATCTAAAATTAGATACAATTTCTAATTTTTTGGATATTTCTGATTTTAATAATAAGATGGATACTCACTTAAAAACTCACTTAGATATTTGTTGGAGATGCTCTAAATTTGTTTCTTATATAACTTATTTTATTGATGAAACAATTCTAAAAAAAACACATAAACCAAAAACTTAATTAAAGTTAGGATCCTCGGGTGCTGGATGGATGCATCTTGGGATCTTTCTACTAGGTAATGTGGCATGAGTTGGTTGTTTCGTGCTCCGAATGATACCATCTTAGCAAAGTATGTATCTTACAAGGAGGTGGTTCCTTCAAGTCTTGCGGCAGAAGCCTTGGCTCTTTGGATTACGCTAAGTCAGGCTATTGTGTTAGGAATTAATGACGTGCTTCTGCACTCTGACTCCCAGGTATTGGTCAATTTGATCAACAAGCATGAAGATCATATTGAGATCCTTGGTCTTCTCTCCGATATTTGGAATCTCATTCCATCTTTTCTGCTTTTTTGTTTCTTTTGTTTCAAGAATTGCGAATCTTTTGGCAGATTCGCTAGCGCATCGAGCTCTTTGTGCTCAAGATGCTTCCATTCGTGAAGTATAATAAAATTTCTTTCGTGACAAAAAAAAGTTAGGATAATCCCGATTTTAATTAGATTTTCTTCTTTAAAATACCGGTTTTAAGAGGAGAGAACCAATATAAATTTAATAGAATGTATAATAAGAAAAACCAAATCAATTGTATATTTTCTGTTTGATTAAAAAATTGAATATATCTTTAGGATTATGAGAAGGTAAAATTTGGTCTTACATTTTTTTAGTCGGTTCCAAATTATCTTTTATTTTTGTGTATATATATAAAGAAGTAAAAGTTGACGAGAAAAACTAGGGCTAGGAAAAAATTCGAATCCAGATCACAATTCAGATGACGAAGGAAGAATAATCCTTATCTGGAAGTCACCAGCAATTGTAACTCTGCTTCATCAATCTAGACAAGCTAGGACCTGTGACATCTGCATACAGAGAGGGAAAAGATTTTACTTCACTGCAATATATGCATCCAATCACCAAAATGAGAGAGTTGAATTATGGTGTGAACTTTTGGAAACTCAGCAAAGACTCAACCTCAACCACGTGCCCTGGCTACTAGGTGGAGATTTTAACCAGATCATTAACCCAGCCGAGCATTCCCAGCCTCATGTTAATCACCTTACCCAAGATATGATTGACCTAAGAGACACCTTTCATCAACTAGAAGTTTTTGATCTGAATTACAAGGGCCCTACCTTCACTTGGTCGAATAAGCAGCCGTCTCATCCAATAGGCAAGAAACTGGACATATTAATGGTGAACCACCACTGGATCTCCCATAACCCGTCTAGCTCAGCCTCCTTTCTAGCCCCGAACATTTCTGACCATTCCCCTTGTCTAATAGACCTAGCCTCTCCTCTACCTAACCATGGAACCAAACCCATCAAATTTTTCAATTTCCTAACTAAACACCCTCTTTTCCTTCAAATGTTAGAGGATGTGTGGATTCATGGTGGAAACTCTATTTCTCCAGAGCCAAGTTTGTCTTCCATTTGTTACAGACTCAAACACCTAAAACACTTTCTTAAATCTCTCTCCAAAGAAAATTTCAGTAACATCCAGAGGAGAGTTTTGGAAACTAACCTTTTGCTTAATCATGCGCAGGTGGATTCTCTTCAAAATCCAAATCCGCAAACCTTCAAATTGGAGAAAGATCTTCATGAAAAGCTAGTATTCCTGAGAAATATAGAGGAGGACTATTTCAAACAGCGATCACGAGTGCGATGGTTAAAGGAGGGCGATCAAAATACGACTTATTTTCACCGGATCACTCAAGTCAGAAATTCTTATAATGCCATCAGATCACTTACCTCCTCTACAGGGGTTCTAGTGACTTATCCTGGAGAAATCAGTAAGCTAGTTGTTCAGCATTTCACAAATCTTCTGTCTCCAGTATATCTGACACCAATCTCTTGCCCACCGTTATGGTTTCAACGCCTGACACCATTCAAATGCCCTGATAATCTAAAGGAATTACTCTCGAAGGTCCCTTCCACGGAGGATATCTGTAAAGTGTTTCGCAAGATAAATGCTAATAGAGCCCCTGGACCCGACGGTCTAACCTCAGCATTTTTCAAATCAGCTTGGCATCTTCTAGGTCCAGATGTGACGGCAGGAATTCTTCACTTCTTCACCAGCTTCTTTATGCCAACCTCAGCCAACAACACAATTCTGTCTTTAATCCCGAAGCACCCTAGAGCCTCTGCTATTAGTGACTATCGCCCCATTTCTTGCTGCAATACAGTTTACAAAGCTATATCTCATCTTCTGGTCAAGAAAATCAAGCCCCTGCTTCCTGAATTCATCCTGAAAAATCAAACTGCATTTGTTTCAGGTAGATTGCTTATGGAAAATACGCTGCTTGCTGGAGAACTAGTTCATGGTTACAAAAAGAATAAAGGTCCAAAGAAGCTTACTTTGAAGATAGACATAGCGAAAGCTTTCGACACACTTCGTTGGGACTTCATCATTAATGGTCTAAGAGCAATTGATGTACCTGAAATGTATATTAGGTGGATTAGTAGCTGTTTATCCACTGCTTCCTTTTCAGTGGGATACAATGGTTGTCTTCATGGCTATTTCAGAAGTAAAAGGGGAATAAGGCAGGGTGATTCCTTATCCCCATACCTTTTTGTGCTGTCAATGAATTACTTATCCCACCTCCTTGATAAAGGAGCAGAGGATGGCCTCTTTGGCTATCATCAAGACTGCAAGGATTCTAGACTCACCCATCTGTGCTTCACTGACGATCTACTTATGTTCACGGACGGAAGCCTCGAGTCTGTAAAGGGCATCCTTAAAATCCTCAAAGAATTTGAGGAGGTCTCAGGTCTTTCTATAAGCTTGCCAAAGACATCATTTTTTGCTTCGGGGCTCACAGACGAAGAAATCCAAAACCTGAAAAATGAAACAAATATTGAGCAAGGTCATTTACCTATTAGATACTTGGGGTTGCCATTATGCTCTAAAAAACTTATCGCATCAGATTGTGCTCCTCTTATTCAGAAGATCAAGAATAGGTTGAATGGTTGGGCAGCAAGAACCCTCTCGTTAGCAGGAAGGCTCCAACTTCTAAACTCCGTAATCTCTGGTATCACCACTTTCTGGTGCTCAACTTTTGTTCTCCCAAAGAGGTGTATCAAATTGATAAACTCTTTATGTGGTAGTTTCCTATGGAAGGGGAATATTTCATCGCATCATTCTGCCAAAGTAGCATGGACTACCGGTAATACTACCTAAAGCAAAAGGAGGTTTAGGTGTTAGAGACCTGCTAACCTGGAACAGAGGTTCCATCTTCCGTCTCATCTGGCAAATCTTCTTCTTATCTGGTTCAATTTGGGTTGCTTGGTTTAGGAGAGTGGTCCTCAACGATGACTTGAGCAACTTTTGGATTCTCAAACCAAGTCAAAAGAGATCGTGGTTAGCCAACAAACTACTCAAAATAAGAGACGTAGTATACCCTTGGATCAAGGTCAGTGTAAACAATGGGCAATCAACCAGGTTTTGGACAGACAATTGGAGTCCTTTTGGAAGTCTAGAAAAGTACCTACATGCTCATGGAAATACTCAGGGAATCTGTAGAACAACCCGCCTCTCTAACCTATAGTGTAATGATTGCTGGAATCTTCCCCCGGCAAGGTCAGACAGGATGATGAATCTTCATATCCACATGTCATCACTTACGTTGAATGAATCTGATGACTCCTACGATTGGTGGATTAATGATATTCTCAAGGATGCAAACTCTGTATCTTCTATTGTCAAAGCAATCAGAGATGATCACCCGCATGTCTCTTGGCACACAATCATCTGGATCAAAGGGGGAATACCCAAACACAAACTCACTGCTTGGTTATTCATGCTAAATAGAAATCCAACAAAAGACAGATTACGAAGTTGGGGTCTGCAAAGTGATGGTACCTGTAATCTTTGTGGGGTTGAAGATGAATCAAGAAACCATCTGTTTTTGAGTGTGCTTATAGTGAAAATCTGTGGTCTTGGATCTGCCATCGTCTTAACTTCCCGTGCGTGCCCAATTGGAGCTCAGTTGTCTCTTCATTGCTCAGCTTTAGAGGAGGTGAAATCAGAAAAAGGCTAATCCTAATTTGTTGGCAAGGGGCTATCTACCTGCTTTGGCTTGAACGTAATGCTCGACTACACAGGAGTACTTTTCGTCCAACAGACTCTCTGAAGAAAGAGCTTGATCGTCTAATACGAAACCGTATCGCATCTCTCAGGGACATGAATGGTGAAACAACCTCCACCATGCTTCGTCTATGGCTCGCAATGTCTTGACGGCGATGACAAAGATTGAAGAATTAAACAATGTCAGAGGAAGAAAACCGGACCCCTTTAATCTGGTTCACCGATTAACAATTTGGTTATAATTATACCTGGTTCAATTTGCTTCTTTAAGTGTAATATTAGTCTCAGGTTTGGTTAAAGTCCAACTGTTGGGCACTGGACCTCCAATGGGCCTGTAAACTTTTAAAATTTGTTTAATAGAAAGCCTCTAAAAAAAAAAAAAAAAAATCGAATCCAAAATACTGACTCGAACTCGACCAGAAAACCCAATACGAACCTAAAATATTGATACGAAGCTGACCCCAAAAATTCGAACTTGAATCTGATCATACATTTAAAAGTATGCGATTACATCCCATTTAATAATAACTCAGTCATTGGATATCATCTAAACGAGTACCAGCAAAACCTGAAAGATGTGAATCGAACGTAAAATTGAAATATATCAAAATGTATCTGAAATTTTCAAACCGAATATGAATCCAAAATTCGAAAATACGTAAAAGATCGGAAAATAAACTCGGGAGAAACTGAATATGAACCCAAAACACCCAAAAATACTCGACTTGAACCGATTTTGAAAAAAATTGGGTATATTCGTATTTCTTTTGGTTTGCTAAACCCGACTCGGATCTGAATATATTGAAACCGAAACCGATCATAACTTTCAAAATATTCGGATGAGCTTAATGTTATGCCTTCGAAATCCGAAACAAAATAGATCCAAATCGAACCCTACCCAAAACCCGAACGCCCATTCTTAATTAAAATTTTTTAGCTAATTTAGTCTCATTCTCTATTGAGATTAGTTAATTTTTGGTTTGGTTAGGTTTTAGTCTGAGTAGAGCAAACACCCTTAAAATATGACCTATGAATCCCAATGTTATTGTACAAAATAATGATGACTTGGCTCCCATCATGGGGGTGAAGTGGAATGATGGGCCCAATGGCACCGCACGTGACAACCATAATGGTTTCAGTAAAAGTGTTACGAGCGGGACTCTCGTTGGCACGTGACCAGTGGGCTCAAAGGACCAGAGCCATGGACCAACTCTGTTCCTATCTGGTCCATTCCTCTCTTTTACGTTTTCTACTCCATGTGAAATGTAATACATCATTGCTTTTTTTCATCTCTGTCTATCGAATTTGAATCGCCGAGATTATCATAGTCTAGCGGATAATGCTTTAGTGTTCAACTTAAACATAGGAGTTCAATTTTACCAAACCACGTTGCTCCGTCGTAGGGTTAAATTTGGCTATGGATCGGGCTTTGTCGATCTAACTAGTGACAAAATAAGTATATCAAATTTGAATTTTTTTAAATCATTACCGGTACAATGATAAAGGGTTGCGGTTAGTATGATAGCTAATTATAAAACAGGAAAAGTTAATTATGCTACCAATCTAATTATATAACAATTTGTTCTTTTTCCATAACAAAGGTGTAATGTAATTAATAAATTTATACCACTATGATAAGATATACTCAACTAGTATAATTATCAATAACATAAGTAGTAAATATTACCAAATATGTGATGGTCTATTGATAATATAAGAGGGTTAGAATTTTTTGTGCTATAGATTCATATCCCCTTTAGATATAAATCAAAATATTTAAACCGAATATCAAAGAGATTATAGACCGAAAGTCTGGAACTTTTACGGTTTTATAGTTGATTTTTTTGAACCACGAAATTTTTTTTTTGATATGGAGAATTACTCTTAGAATTAGAATATAAGTCTAACTTGGAATATCGAAGAGATTATAGAGCGAAAATCCACAACTCTCATAATTTAACAAAACATGAGTAGAAGTTTGTATTTTAGTAAAAAACAATATAATGAATTTATTTGTGTATTGCTGCTTTCTTACCATCTTATTATATTTTTAAATATTTTAATAATTTTACCATTGCTTATTATTTCATTTTACGGATAATTTTATCATTTGTTCCCGTCAATTTTATCATTTTAAACCAAAGTCAAATCTTTTGATTATCAAGTTACTAGTTTATGTCGTCAATTAGACTCTCCTCCACCAAATTTGCCATATATTTTTTACCTCTTTTTCAGTTTCTTGATTTTGTTTTTGGAAAGCTTTTTCTTCTGACAAGAGAGTGACAGTGTGCTTCTCTTTTGGAATTTAGAAAAAAAAAAACTAACTACGCAAATACAATTTCTTTTTAAAAAAGGTATAAAGAAATGTTCGTAATGGAATCTCATAATGAGAGACGCGCGGATATATCTAATACAGAGACTACTTAATTACTACGTTTCGAGTTCTCATTGGCTGTTTCGTGTCAACAAATCAAGTGAAAGACACTTTTTTTTCTCAACATTTTAGACTTTGCAACGAAGAAAATGAAAAGTAAATATGTGAGAAGAAGATCTCATGAGTAAAAGAAGTTCAGAACCAATCGAGTAATTCAGGGTCAGTTTGGAAAGTGTACAAGACAGCACACAACTTTTATGTTTCAGTCCAAATTTTCAAAAATGTTTGTTGTCTAGCAAGAAAACTCATTTCAAAGGAGATTGTGAAATTTCAGTTTAGAGAGTCATAATAGTGTGTGGAGAGAGCTTATAAAAATTGATTAGGTTACATATGTCACTAAAATAAACTTATTTTTTCGGTCATTGGTCATGATAAAACTCTTCATTTAAGCGTACTTATGTTGGAGCAATACTAGGATGAGTGACTTTTCAAGAAGTGATTCGCGGAATCGTGCGAGTGAGAACAAAACACGAGAAAAAATTGCGTAGTGATTGCAGGCACAGTGAATCATGACTTTAAACTCTTCTCAAAGTAGCTCTCCTGACCGACAAACAAAGTGGACTCACATGCTCGGGGGAAGCGTCGGGGCACACGGTAGAGACAGTCAGGAGCGTTATAGAGATGTTAGTCTTGTGGTACAAATTCTTCAAATTAATCAAAAAAATCACGGGTTCAAACCATATCGAGAGTTGTTAGCTCACCAAATGCGAGTAAGTGATCTCTTCTTAGGAAGTCTACGAACATACAATCCCGATCCTCCTAGTCTTTTGAAATGAAAATACCGAAAATAAGTAGCCAGAAGAATATACGAAAACAGTAGACCTACTTGTATCATCATGAACTAAATTCTTTTAACAAATACACAATAGTGAAAATCCACTCTAGCATAACATAATACATAAAGAAGTCTATGTTTCCCATTTGGAGGTCAATGTTTTTCTTGAACTTATTCTCTCTCGACTTCATCGTTTTATCGAAGGAGTTTTTCAAGCGAGGTTCTTTTATGATGTTCGTTTGTGTTTGTGGGTTACTCTCTTGTCTCTGTTGCTTGCGAGTTAGGTTTGACTTCTCTAAGGTTTCTTTTGCTCTGGTAGAGCCTTTTTGATGCAATACAAGATGCTCAAGAGACTGAGACTGAGCTGGAGCTAAGTGA
>OVAN01010645.1:0-15525 GCA_900406275.1 Anastatica hierochuntica | reverse complement strand
AATTGCAGCTCTCCTTTTGGATGGAGGTAGAACAGCTCATTCTCGCTTCTCTATACCTCTAAAAGCAGATGAGTTCACAAAATGTTCTATTGATCCTAATAGTCATCAAGCAGAGCTTATATCTTTGCCAAAACTTATTATATGGAGATCGCAGCTTATGTGACATTATTGAAAATCCAGGCAATGATAAGCCGTTTGGTTGGAAAGTTGTGGTTTTTGGTGGAGATTTCAGGCAGGTGTTACCTGTTATTACTGGAGGTAATAGGCAAGATATAGTCGGAGCTTCTTTGACATCATCTTATCTATGGCGATATTGCAAGATTTTGAAACTTACGAAGAATATGCGGCTGTTAGCTGATATAAGTTCGTAAGATGCCGAAGACATCAAAGAGTTCTCCCAATAGATCTTAGATATCGGCGATGGTAAAATCAATGAGCCAAACGATGGAGAAGCTGAAATTGTAATTCCTGATGAGTTTTTGATAAAAGAAACTTCCAATCCAATAGATTCCATAGTAAGGGCGGTTTATGGTGATTCTTTGGGTCAATCCGATGATCCTATATTTTTCCAACAACGTGCTATTTTGTGTCCTACAAATGATGATGTTGACACAATCAACAGTTACATGCTTTCGAATTTACCAGGTTTGTCATTATCATTTAAAATATATTATCATTCATAATCATATAACTTTATTTTATGAATGATATTAATAATTGTAATATATTAAAGGTGAAAAGAGAACGTATTTTAGTTCGGACAGTATTTGTCCTACAGACAAAAATTTCAATGGAAGTACAATATACTCACAAGAGTATCTAAACAGTATAAGGGTTTCTGGTTTGCCTAACCATATCTTGAGATTAAAGATAGGTGCACCTATTATGCTGTTACGGATTATATATCCGAAGAACGTTTTGTGTAACGGAACACGACTTCAAATTTCTCAGATGGGTGATCATGTTCTTGAAGCTATCGTTCTGACAGGAAACAAAAAAGTCGTTGGTAAAAAAGTATGTCTTCCTAGGATTCTTATTTATCCTTCTGATATAAGATATCCATTTAAAATGAGACGCAGACAATTTCCATTGGTCGTCGCATTTGCAATGACCATAAATAAGAGCCAAGGAAAAACCCTAAAACAGGTTGGACTCTATCTTCCAAGGTCGTTTTTTCGCATGGACAATTGTATGTCGCTCTATCTAGAGTATCTGTCAAGCATGATTTGAAGATTTTGATAACAGACAAGTATAGTAAACCTCAGAACCATAATACTAATGTTGTTTTTAAAGAGATTTACAGAAAGTTGTCTTAGTATTCTGAATTTGAAATATTCCATTTTATACATTGGACTTACGTTTTGTGATTCTTTTACCATTTATCCGATAAACCAGAAACAATTGATCGAAATTTTTGTTGTTAACTATATTACCATGCTCTTGGTTTAAAGATTAATAGTCATCACTCAATTAATACTATATACAACTTTCACCGTTTTTGTCACTTCTTATATTAGTCTAACTTTATACAATTAAGAGCACAATCCGTTTATGTATTTTATTATAGAGTATTTTCCAAATTCTTCGAACACGTATTAATACACTTTTTTTATTTTTGATTTATAGCTTAATACTATATACCCGCGTTTGGCGCGGGTCAAAATCTAGTAGTATAGATAGATAGATAGATATACTATTTTCCAAATAAAAACTATGTTTTAAGTTATAGGTATATGTCAACTATAAAAACAAACGCATATGTTCTATTTTAAGCGATGCTGAAGATAGATACATATAGACTAAAGCAACAAATGTTTGCAGAAAAATCATTAGTTAAAATTATTAACTCAACTAGTAAAATATAAATCGAAACTTAAAATTTTTACATCGTATCTTCAAAACATCATACTAAAACCAGAAAAACTATAAACTTATTCAATATGAAAGGCAAAAATAAATTTTTAATAGATATTCACAACTTCAAACATAATTTAAAATAGTAGTGAGGGAGTTAACTCAAAACCAAATTAGAGGATTGACTGTTTAAGACTTTTAGTTTAGATGATTATTGTTAAATTACTGTTAAAATTGTTGAAATTTATGGATGTAACATTAAAAATTGTAACTCTAATAAAATATTAAAGTCACAATTTTTAGGTCGTAGAAAAAAAAATCTTGTACAAGCAAAACCATGGAAGTTAAACTTTGAAAATTTTAAAAAATATATTTAGAATTTTGAAATTGTTAAGTTTTTTAAAATTTGATTAGATAAAATAAAGCTTTAAGAACTTTAAATGAAAACAAAAGCCCTCACGCTCAACACAATCAGTCAATCACCCCCTAGGTTCTTCCAACTACACATAGCTTAGGTCAAATTTTGATACCGTGTAAAATTTTATCGTATAATGTAAAGTTACAGTCTTAATAAATTGTTATACCGTGATTTTTTCATATATGTGTATTATTATTTGGAAAGTATATTTACAAGACTAACTTTCATTTTATAATAAAAAATTACATCAAATGGCGTTGAAAAGTAAATAAATAAAAAATAAATTAAAATTTCATTAAAAATAGCAAATAGTTTAAAAATGGCTAAAATTATGTAATTAATTATGTAATTCAAAAACCAATTAAATTGTGCACTGGTTAGCTATAAAATATAAATAATAGTATATAATAATTAATATTTGATGTTTTTGTAATTAATAGTTTATATTTTCCCTTAATATTTTTACTAAAAATCCATCATATATATATATATATATATATATCTTTTTTCCATATATATATATATATATATATATATATCTTTTTAAAATAAGTAAATGCATCTTAAAAATTATTTTGTTTATTATATATTATTTTAAAATAATCTAAGATAAAAAAAAATATTTTTAAATACACATTATAGATTTTAATATATAAATTAATATATAGTTGTTTAAAATATAAGAAATCCACTTTTTGAAAAAGAATTAAGATCAAAAACAAAAAACAAAAACTAATTTAGTTATACAAATAATAATATATAATAATTAATAGTTTATATTTTTGTAATATATAAAAGATAAAAAAATTCTTTAAAATTAATACGAATACAAAACATAGTTGTCTTTTAAAACAATATTAAACGTGATCTTTCTAAATACAATTCCTAATTACAATATTTTTTTATAAGTGAAACCATCTCTAAAGTATAATATATTTTTATTAAACACTATTTTTCTTTATTGTATTATTATATTTGAAAATTATTTTGAAAAGTAAAATATGGTTCAATCTACAACGGTTTAATAAGACTAATATTATTATAAAAATTCGGTATTATTTAGTCACTATAGATTAAACACCTTAATCAACATCAAAAATGTTTTATTTTAACTATGAATTTATAAATATAAATTATGTAATAATGTAAAAATTATTTTAAAGTTTTACCCAAAAAATATGTAAAACATGATCTCGCCTACAACACGTATTAAATTTTAGTTAGTTTATTAAACTGTCGTTGCTCTACATATTGTACACGTCGGATAGAGATGTCAAAATGGGTAATACTACAAAATGGATTGATTATTTGGGTCAAATTGATTAATGGGCCAAATTGATTAATGTGTCAAATGGGTTAATAGGTTAAATGGTTTAAGTTGAAATGAATCGGATTGAAATAAATTATGGGTTCTAATGGGTAAACTCATTGTCTTCAATATGCCACATCATCATTCAATTATATTGTAATCACCATTATAACATCATAATCATCATCATATCATTATCATCAAATACATCATTGGATTGAAATGGTTTATGAGTTTCTCGCCAAAACCATATGTCTGTTTGTTTTTCCTCCAAAAACATAAATCCGCCGATTTTTCTGTCAAAATCGTAAGTCCGTCGATTTTCGACAAAAACGTAAATCCATCGATTTTCCCGCTGAAACTGTAAGTCTTTATAATTTCCCGCCAACAACATATATATGTCCATTTTTCGTCAAAACCGTAAATTTGTCTATTTTTCCGCCAAAAACGTAAATTCGTCAATTTTCGCACCAAAATCGCAAGTCCATCCATTTTCCCACCAAAACCGCAAGTCAGTCGATTTTCCCGCCAGAACAGTAAGTCTGTCGATTTTTCTACCAAAATTTGTAAACTCTACGATTTTCCCGCTAAAACCGTAAACATGTCGATTTTCCCGCCAAAACCGTAGATCCCTCGATTTCCCGACAAAACCATAAGTTTGTCAATTTTTCCGCCAAAATCGTAAGTCCGTCGATTTTTCATCAAAAACA
The DNA here is from genome assembly GCA_900406275.1 of Anastatica hierochuntica. Classification (NCBI taxonomy): domain Eukaryota; kingdom Viridiplantae; phylum Streptophyta; class Magnoliopsida; order Brassicales; family Brassicaceae; genus Anastatica; species Anastatica hierochuntica. The sequence goes on along the minus strand of OVAN01010645.1, from coordinate 11,234 downwards.
TAAGTCCGTCGATTTTCCCGTCAAAATCGCAAGTCCGTCGATTTTCCTACCAATAACGCAAGTTCTTTGATTTTTCCATCAAAACCGCAAGTCCATCAATTTTCCCGCCAAAACCACAAGTTTATTGATTTTCCCGCCAAAACCGCAAGTCTATCCATATTCCCGCCAAAAACGTAAATTCGTCGATTTTTTTGCCAAAACGCAAGTCAATAGATTTTCCCGCCAAAACCGCAAGTCAATCGATTTTCCCGCCAAAACTGTAAGTCTGTCGATTTTCCCGCAAAAAGAGCAAACACTTCGATTTTCCCACCAAAACCATAAATCCGTCGATTTTTCCGCCAAAATCGTAAGTCTGTCGATTTTCCCGCCAAAAATGTAAATCCGTCGATAGCCCCGCAAAACCGTAAGTCTATCTATCTTCCCGCCAAAAACGTAAATCTGTCGATTTTCCCGTTAAAAACGTAAATCTGTCGATTTTCCCGCCAAAACCATAAGTCTATATATTTTTCCGCCAAAAACGTAAACCAGTCGATTTTCTAGCCAGAAACGTGAGTACAAAAATTTCACGCCAAAAACGTGAGTACATAAAATTTTCTACCAAAACCGTAAGTTCGTTAATTTTCCCGCAAAAAAGTAAATCTTTAAATTCTCCTGCCAAAACATAAACTCGTATATTTACTCACTAATTTTTCTGCCGAAAACATAATCTCGTCAACCATAAATATAACCTCGTTAATTTTTACGTCAAAAACATAAATTCCTAAATTTTTCTGCAAAAAAAGCACCAAATGTTAGTTTTTCCGCCATAAGCGTATTTCGGGTAATTTCCTCGCAAAAATATGAGTCCATCAATGATGATTCTTAGAATAATATTTATGTTGATCATAATTATAGAATAATGATAATTATTTTATTTCTAATTAGTTTGTATAATCAAAAAGTTAATGGATAAACCATTAAAACCACTCTATTTTCCACTTTAAACTGTATATTTGAAGTAAAATGAGCTCCAATGGTACTCTATATTTTACTCTAAAAATAGAGAAATGAATTATGTTACTTCAAATATAGAGTAACACTATTCATTTCCTCTATTTTTAGAGTAGACCTTTTTTATTTACAAAGTAAGCTTTAAGTTTTATATGTTTTCAATTTTTATCTGATAAAGTTAAATATTAGATCTTTTCGCTTTTAGATAAAATTATACTAACGAAAATTAATTATCGAATTAGTTAAATTTTAAAATGTGCTAATAACATATACTAAATTAGAAAATAAAATAACATGATAAATTGGAAATAAAAAAGAAAATAAAAAAATCAAAACAATAATTCGAAAAACTTATCATAACATGAAGTTGTGATTTGATAATTCGGTAGATCGTTTTCAAATCCACCAAGATCATTAAAATATATGTTTCATTTTATTAATTTCGTAATTTTATTGGATAATTACATTGAAATAAAATAAAGGGGTGAAATTTAAATACTTTAAAGTTGTGGATTGTACAATAAACTAATAAACAAAAAAATGAAATATATTTGAAATATTCTTTTTTAGAGTAAAAAATAGAGGAAACTATTGGAGGAAACTCATACTCTATTATTAGAGTACTCTATATTTGAAATAAAAAATAGAGTGTACCATTGGAGATGATCAAACCCATTAATTTTAGTGGGTTATAGGTTGATTCAAACCATTTGCTAAATGGATTGAGTTAACTCATAATCCATTTAGCTTACAATCTCTTTAGATATGAATTAATTTGGTTTGGTTTACCCATTTTTACATCTCTAATACCGTAGTATAGCTATATCTCAATAATTCATAATTGTAACTATGGAGATTTTCCATTTCACGTCTACATTCACAGAATTACAAGATATGCACCTAATTGAGTGGAAAATTATGATGGAGCCAATTATTAATATTATTATATGTTAATGAAAGAACCCCTTTATCAAATATTATATTATATCTATTTAATAAAATATTACAGTAGATTTCTACCTCTCGATCTGACCATGAAGTCACTGAAAGCATTTTCCAGGTAGGGATCTCAATATTAATAAGTTAATAGTTAGTAATACACAAATCATGAAAATGTAATAGCGTATACGAATTCTAAATTACCAATTTAACTTTTGAGTTAACGTGTGGTTGATAAAAAAACAATAATACGAATTCGATCAGTGTACCTTATTTAAACATTAGTTATAGTTGCAGCACTTTAATGGTTTTTGTACTCTACATAGATTTGTACTTGTTTTTCTTCTTTTTATAAAATGATATATATAGTGAAGGGAGAATTGGATGGATTTTTCTAGAGCAAATGTGGTTTATGATAAGATTGAGTTTTCTCCATATTTGTTGTCGTGGGTGTTTTATGCTATGTTAGACAAGACAATCGCTAAGGTACGCATCAAATATCATTCAAAATGTCGAAATTTAAGCCGAGGTTGGTGATCAGATAAAGAATATTCAATTATGAACAACTTCATGTGAGGTATTTTAGATTGTCACTTAAAATAAAAAGAATGACGGTTGAAGCATCAGTCTTGGTTCAAAAGATTTATTTGTTTTGGTAGCCGCTTATAACTCCTCTTATCGGTTATTAATATAACATTGACAAAGTTTTGGTGCTATATTTTTCGTTTGTCGTGGCAATGCATCTGAGGAATAGATAAGTTGTGTAGTGCATTCCTATAGTCAGGCGTTTAACTCATGTAGACGTTTTAATACTATTATTTAGTTATATTCGTCATTAGACTATGTTAGGATTTCATTTTGCATTGCATTCCTTTTTTCAAGTACTTAGATCAAGTAACATGTGATGGAGTTCGAGGATACGAGATCGAAGTTAACGAAACTAAAGAAATGAAGGAGACAGGAAAACCGGTCGTTGGCATCACCGGACCACGCCACCTACCAATTCACATGAGGAGATTCCCAAGCTACTTTCCACCGGTCCACACCACCGACCAACTCCAACCGCCAACGCGTTGAAGCACGGAGTGGCGACCACTGGTCCACGCTGATGGTCTCCTGATATTTGTAAAAAAATCGGGAAAAATCGGGAAAAATCGGGTCGACCCGATTTTCTTGTCATAAATACAGTTTTAAGACATTTTTTAACCTAAGTTCTAATTTTTTTTTGTCTCTTTTATGCTAGATCAAATCTTTGTGTTGAAACATGAAAAATTCTATTAAAAGTTTGTATCCTTCTCATTCAAAGCTCTTCTTATTCTTGTGATTATTTCTTGTGTTTTTGCTTGCTAATTGACCATGAGTGAGTAGTTTTTTGATGTGATTAAGGGTTGAGTAGATTAGGGATGTTTGACTGCCTTTAGTTGATGTTAGATGTTTTAATTCTTTAGATTCACATGTTTAGAAGGAATTTAATGTTGTTGCTAAATGAGCTCTGGTCTATAAAGCTTTATTTGCTTATTGGGCTTGTCAATAAGAAGTCCATGGTCAGTAAAGGAGTCGGTTGTCTACTTGGTTTCTTCAATGAGAGTGACGAAGGTGAGAGTATCTGGATTTACACAGATAAGAAGCTATTGTTGAAGTTGTTAGAGTTGGTTAGATCTCTTTCTTTGTATATAGCTCTTGGGGTGGGTTTATCTTCTATCTCTCTTGTATATCTAATTCTTGTAACTTATTCGGGGTAGTTCGAGAGAGAGAGAGAGTGAGAGATAGTAGAAGAGAGGTGAGAAATCTTGGTGTGCCGGAAACTATCTTTCGTTGGAGCTAGTGGATTTCTGGGGACGGTTCCGGCGTGAGTAGGCTGCTATCATACCGATATTGGAGGTCGAACACGTTAAATCACTCTTGTGTTCTTTACTTTCTTGCTTAGGTTAGGATTCAAATTCGTCTCTTGATTCGTGGACATTAAGATCTTAAGATCAGTACGAATCGATTCATAAGCATCATCGGAGAGATTGATTTGCAACAATTGGTATCAAAGCCATTGGTTGAGGAAGTGAGGTCGCCGCGATGTCTACTTTAAAGATTGAAGTTGAGAAATTCAACGGATCTGTTGATTACGTATTGTGGAAAGAGAAATTGATTACATATATGGAGATCTTAGGAATCTCTGATGCATTAGAAGCAGAACCTAAGTTGATGAAAGCGGAAGATGGAAAAGATTTTGATGACGTGAAATAGAAGATCGAAGAGAAGGCTTTCTTGGAAAAGCAAAAGAAAGCGAGAAGTACGATCGTCTTCAGCGTAACGAATGAGGTACTTCGCTAAATCATCAAGTAGAAAACAACTATAGAGATGTTCGAGGTACTAGATAAGCTTTACATGAGAAATACTCTAACTAATAGATTTTATCTCAAAGAAAATTTGTATGGTTATAAGACCAGTGAAGGAACTCCGATTGAGAAAGGTATTGATGAGTTTTTTAAGATAATAGTTGATCTAGAGAATGTGAATTGTGAAGTTAGTGAAGAAGACCGAGCTGTAATGTTGTTGATGAAGCTTTCGCACATGTTTGATGGGATGAGGGATAGTCTTAGGTATAGTCATGATACTCTTACCTTAGAAGATGTTCTCTCAGCAATCCGATCAAAGAAGATTGAGACAGCTATGGACTCAAAAGTAACTAAGGGGCTGTTGATGCATTGTTTTTCAAGGAGAAGCCATGGGCTACAGGTAAACAAAAGGGGAAGAATCGACAACAAGGGCAAGGAAACAAGAGTAAACAGAAGATCAAAACCAAGAAGACTTGCTGGTTGTGTGGGGAACAAGGGCATTTTAAAATAAATTGTCCAACCAAAGGGAATGATGCTAGAAGATGCAATCAACAACATGGTGAAAATACACTAGCTGAAGGTGAGGAAGTCAATGTAGATGTATTGTTGGTGGATCAGGTTTTGAACATATCAAGCATTGATGTGGAGTCTAATTGGATTATTGACATGGGGTGTTCCTATCACATGAATTGGAAAAGAGATTGGTTTGTAGATCTTGATGAATCAGTTGCTGGATCAGTTCGTATGGAAAATGACACAGTCTCAGAAGTTAAAGGCATTGGATCTGTGAAGATTATCAACAAGGATGGCTTTGAAGTTATTTTGACCAAGATGTAATATATTCCGCAGATAAAGAGAAATCTTATTTCACCAGGGACATTAGAAGATCAAGGTTGCAGCCACAATTTAGAGAATGGAATTCTCAAGATTAAGAAAGATGGAAGAGTTATTCTAACCGGCAAAAGTAGAGGAACTCTATACTTTCTTATTGAGAAACAGAGAGATTGTGTGTCACAGAAGTATTCAATAAGGTTCAAGAGGATGAATCAAAACTTTGGCATAGTAAATTGGGACATATGAACCAGAGAGGAATGGACATTCTGGTACAAGAAAGCTTGCTAGATAAGAAGAAAGTTTCCAAATTTGAGTTATGTAAAGATTGTGTGTATGGGAAGTCTCACCATCTGAAGTTCATAGCTAGGAAGTATACATCTAAGTATCATTTGGATTATGTTCAAACTGACTTATGGGGATATACTTATGTCCTAAAGTCTGCAAGAAATTGTCAGTATTTTCTAACAATTATTGATGATTTTAGTAGGAAGGTGTGGATAACTTTTCTAAAGAGTAAAGATGAAGCTTTCATAAAGTTCAATGAGTGGAGAGTCATGGTTGAGAATCAGACAGGAAGAAAACTCAAGAAGTTAAGGTCAGATAATGGTTTAGAATTCTGTAACCAATTGTTTGATACTATGTGCAGGGATAATGGAATAGTAAGGCACAAGACCATTGCATACACTCCAAAGAAAAATGGTGTGGCAGAGCGTATGAACCGAACCATCATGGATAAGGTGAGAACCATGTTAAGTGAGTCTGGCTTTCCCAAATCCTTTTGGGCTGAAGTAGCACCGACTGTAGTACATCTCATAAATAAATCACCATCAACTGCGATTGAATGTAAGGTATCAGATGAACTATGGTATGACTCTAAACCTGATTATAGTTATCTTAGGAGATTTGGCTATTTAGCTTATGTACATTCAGATAATGGTAAGTTGAATCCTATGTCTAAAAAAGGTTTCTTCTTAGGATATACTAGTGGAGTAAAAGGTTATAAAATCTAGTTGGTGGATGATGAGAAAAGTATTGTTAGTAGAAATGTGGTTTTTAAAGAAAATGTTTTGTTTAAAGATGATAAGTAGGTGTTAAAAGATGATAGAGAAACTGTGGAGCTAAAATTGAAGCAGGTGGAGGATTCAACAGAACATGAAGAAAATCAAGTTGGTCAAGAGCCTGAAGCTGGTGAGCTGGAGACTCAGGAGGATGAGGAAGACCTGACACAAGCCTCAAGTCTAGAGAATTATATGCTTGCTATAGATAGATAGAGAAGGGAAATTAGGCGACCCTCAAGGTTCACTGAAAGTCACTTGGTAGCTTTCTCCATGTGCACCACAGTAGATGGAGATAGCTTGGAGCCAACTGATTTTACAGAAGCAATGAGAAGTGAAGACTGGGAATTTTGGAAAGGTGGTATGACAGATGAGATTGATTCTTTGGCTTGAAGTCATACTTGGGATTTGGTGGAGAAACCTGAGAAGCAAAGGGTCATAGGCTGCAAATGGGTATTCAAGAAGAAGGAAGGAATACCTGGGGTGGAGAAACCAAGGTTTAAGGCTAGATTGGTAGCTAAAGGCTACTCATAGAAACATGGCATATATTATAACGAGATATTTGCACCTGTAGTGAAACATGTCACTATAAGGCTTCTACTTTCTATAGTGGATAGTGAGGATCTAGAGTTGGAACAATTGGATGTCAAGATAGCATTTTTGCATGGAGGACTTGAAGAAAAAAAGTTATATGAAGCAACCCGAGGGCTTTATAGTGAAAGGAAAGGAAGACTAGGTATGTCTACTTAGAAAATCTCTTTATGGTTTGAAGCAAAGTCCATGGCAGTGGAATCAAAAGTTTGATCAATTCATGAAGGAGATCAAGTATGTGCAGAGTGGGTATGACAATTGTGCTTATGTAAAGAATATTGGGAGTGGTTCATATGTGTATCTCCTCCTATATGTGGAGGATATGTTGGTGATATCTTCAGATAAGCTGGAAATTCAATTATTAAAAGGAAGACTTGGTTCTGTGTTTGAAATGAAAGACCTTGGCAGAGCTCAGAAGATTCTTGGTATGAATATCAAGAGAGATAGAGCTAATAGGGTACTGACATTGTCATGGAAGGAGTATGTTGAGAAAATCTTGAAGTTGTATGATATGGAGGAGGCTAGGCCTATGTTAACACCATCAGGGGCTCATTTTAAACTTAGGTCAGCCACATATGAAGGGTTAAAGAGCCAAGAACAGTATATGAGTACAATATCATATGCAAGTGCAATTGGGAGTGTCATGTACTTGATGATAAGTACAAGACCTGATATAGCTTATCCAGCTGGCATAGTTAGCAGGTTTATGTCAAAGCCTATCAAGGAACATTGGATAGCTGTGAGATGGTTGTTAAGATACTTAAAGGGTACTTCAAATACCAGTCTTATTTTTAGGAAGAGTGAATCCTTGAAGCTTTGTAGATATTGTGATTCAGACTACGCAGCAGATCTAGATAGAAGGAGGTCCATTAGTGGTTTTGTGTTTACTATGGGTGGAACAGCTATAAATTGGAGGTCTAGATTGCAGAATGTGGTAGCGTTATCTACAACAGAGGCTGAGTATATTGCTCTACATGAAGCAGTTAAAGAAGTTACATGGCTAAAAGGATTTACTCATGAGTTAGGATATGGGCAGGAAGAGTTAGATGTGTTTTGCGATTCTCAAAGTGTTATTGCTCTTTCTAGGAATAGGGTATTCCATGAAAGGACAAAGCATATGGCAGTCAAGTATCATTATCTGAGGGATCAGATTGAGGATGGAGTAGTAGAAGTGGTAAAGATATCTACACTCCTTAATCCTGCAGACATCTTTACTAAAGTGTTACCTGTTGGAAAAGTAACTGAAGTAATGAAGTTGCTTCAGATTTCTACTAAGTAGTTGGTGGAAGTTCTGGGACCGTCTAAGTGCGGAAAGCTAGCTGTGAAGATTGATGGACAAGTGAGAAGGCTGAGGAAGAAGGTCGTCTGTGACACAGATCCATTGGTGAGTTTTGTTACTAAATGGGCTCTGGTCTATAAAGTTTTATATTTCTTATTGGGCTTGTCGATAAGAAGCCTATGGTCAGCAAAGGAGTCAGCTGTCTACTTGGTTTCTTCAGTGAGAGTGACGAAGATGATAGTATCTGGTTTTACACAGATAAGAAGATATTGTTGAAGTTGTTAGAATTGGTTAGATCTCTTTCTTTGTATATAGCTCTTGGGGTGGGTTTATCTTCTATCACTCTTGTATCTCTAATTCTTGTAACTTTTTCGGGGTAGTTAGAGAGAGAGAGAGTGAGAGATAGTAGAAGAGGGGTGAGAACTCTCGGTGTACCGAAAACTATCTTTCGTCGAAGCTAGTGGATTTCCGGAGATGGTCCTGGCGTGAGTAGACTGCTATCATACCGATAGTGGATGCCGAACACGTTAAAACTCTCTTGTGTTCTTTACTTTTTTGCATAGGTTAGGATTCAAATTCGTCTCTTGATTCATGAACATTGAGATCTCAAGATCAGTACGAACTGATTCATAAGCATCATCGGAGAGATCGATTTGCAACAAATGTTATATTAGATTTGATCAATCAAAATCTATATTAAAAGAATTCTATGTTCCGAAAGTGTTCGATGAAATTCCTATGAGAGTTTTAAATATGCTCTTTAATTTTAACATATGATAATAGTTGATTAAGTTGATTTGTTGATACTTGAGCCTGAGTTTAGTAACTAGTGGTTACTAAATTGCTATTAGGAGATTGACATAATTTGTAAGCCACTAAATGTATTAATCTCATGTGCGTGTGTTAATTGAGGTGATTGTGACTTTATCATTACATGGATCTTGTTTTCTTGTCTTATCATCATTAGTTGGTGTTATCATCCCTTAGTCGATAATCTCTACCCAATATCATATTGTTTTCATATCTTAAATATTAATATTTGTTTCGATTGTTTCCTTGTTTGAAGTTTATTTCCCTATTTTGAATTTTTTTCTTTATTTCAACTCTTAACCTCTCTTGATTAGTTGATTGGTAGAACAAAAATCAACCTCTACAGTTTTTTTTTTTTGATAATTCGGGTGTCTTGACCTCCACCAAGGTGGATCTAAACTAGCCGGTAGGTCTTTTTTGGGACACAAGGGACACATGGACCAGTGGTCGGGATTCAAACCTAGGTGGCGGAACTCACAGCTATGAACCCTTTATCACCAGATCTAGAAACCCCGGTTTCAACCTCTATAGTTTGATTTAGCTTAACTAAATATTCTGGAAAACTTAGTTGTTAGTTTACTTGTTCCTTGTGGTATGATCCATCAATATGTTATATGTGACTATAGTTCATTTGCAGCTTTGTATGGGTTTTAAATTTGATATAAACAAAAATCATCTTTGATATAAACAAAAACCATCTTATCATTGATCTTAATAGTAAGAAAACAAAAGTATCGTGGGAGGATGTGTGTCACCTTAAATCAAAAGGTTGACTCGGTTTTATTCCAAACGCAAAGGTGAATAGTGTGTTCAGTTTGAAGTTTATTTGGTTCGTGGTTTCTTCTTCAAAATCTTTTTGGATTGATTGGGTGATGACATATTTAATACGCGAAGGATCCTTGTGGGCAACATAAAAAATAACGGGTTTTGTATATAGAGAAAGCTCATATAATCGTGTAGTTTGACAATAGATTTTAAAATTTTTGAAGTTCGAGGTGATACTACAATAACATTTTGGTTTGATAGTTGGTCTATAATAGATAGAAATTGATTAACATTGTCGGTGAGAGTGGCTCACGTGACTTGGATGTTTTGCTGGAAGCCTCAATAAGCGATGCTTTCACACGTTTGAATCTATTTTATTGTGATATTTATGATAGACACTCTCGTATACGCATATTAGAGTCATAAAAATGATTGTCTCTGCTATACAATCTACTCGACTAAACTCGAATTTTGATGAGGATATTATTCTGTGGCGAAATAGAGATTGTTATCGTGACAAGTTCTTTTCTAAAAGAACTTGTGAACACATTAGACTAAATGGTCCAATCGTGTTTTAGGCACACAACGTTATGTTAAAAAATGCTACTCAAAACATTCTTTATGCACTAGATTACGGTCAAAAATTGTCTGGCTATATGAGTGCTTATTGCGTCTTGGGTAATTATCGTCTAACCATATTGTGGATAATGTGGGCTTATGTCCATTTAATCATCTCTCCTAAGTGGACTTAAGCTAATCCTCCTAAAGTCCATAAACTTTAGGGTTTTCATCTTCTTGATAAAAAGAAAAATTGTAGCCACCAAGAACAAGAACAAGAGGCTAACAATAACATAAGAGAGAAAATAAGAGATCTATAGGAGATTAAGGACATAGAGGAAAGCATTGAAGAGTAGAAAGCAAGGGGACACGGTCAAGAGTCCCAAGTTGTTGTTCTTCATCTTCGGTGTGTGCCTTTCATCTCCAACATGTGCAAGTTTACTAGTAAGCTCAAGTCTTTAGCTTCTAGTGGGTTTCTGTTGGTGAATCTTAGATATAAAACGATTACTTGTGGTTGCAGTGTGTATCTAAAGCTATTATTGTCACTTGATACTAGTGGATCGTTCAGAGTTCCGTCCTCTCCTCAGATGTACCGGTAATGAAACTGGGTTAACAAATCTCTTGTCTATTTTAATGGAATCAAAAAAATAACAAGCGTACTGAGGTTAATTAGTCAAGTGGGATTCGGTCGAGAATTCCTCCACAAGTGGTATCGGAGCTTCAGGTTCTAGCAAAGGAAGAAAATGATTTCAGTTTCTGATTTGCAGTTTGGTGTTGTTTGAGGAGGGTCAAGGGTATTGTATCAAGTGTCAGGTTTAACAGAGGATCACATAAAGTTTGATCATGGAGCCAACTCAAGGTAAATTTGAGGTGGAGAAGTTTAATAATGGTCAAGGAGACACTACAAGNGGCTGTTTATTGCGACCGTATAAGTAGTCGCAAATATAGTGACCGTTTTACGTCAACATAACGACACTTTAACGACGGAAAAATTCGTTGAGGTAAAATAGTCGTTAAACTACGACCATAACAAAGAGTCTGAAAAACGTCGCAAATTAGCAATTATTTAACGAGTAAACAACA
>OVAN01010644.1:0-15525 GCA_900406275.1 Anastatica hierochuntica | reverse complement strand
TTCTCCGCCCTCAGCTTGGCAAGGAAATCCTCCACCTGAGCCTTCCCTGCAATGATCACCTCAGTGGCAACCTGATCCTTGGCATGGAAGAGAGAAGCCGCAAGTTGAGCAACAAAGAGGAAGAAGGTTAGCCAAAATAAAAGGAGACAGCCAAACAGCAGCCAGAAGCCAGAGAAAGGCCAATTACCTTGATCAGTCCCTTCTGGACCTGGTCGAAGATGCCCATATCACTAGAGCTAGGAGGGTCAGAAGGAAGCGCAGGGAAGAAATATCCCTCCAAGTGCTCCAGGGCGCCATCGAGATCGCGGATAGAAGAGGAAGAATACTTGGCAGGAGGACCCTTCTTCTTCATGCTAGAGGCAGTGGCCTTATGGGTTCCCTTCCTCTTGGACCCAGCCGAAGGAGATTCCGAGATCTCCACCACCTCTGGAGCTTTGCTCCCAGACGCCAACTTTGCCTTTCTCGCCGCCTGAGCACTTTTGAAGTCCTCCAGCGCCTTGGACCCGGATCCTGACATATTTCCTGCAAAATGACAAAGAGAACAGTTCAGAAGCTAGCCCGGAAGCAATCACACAAAAGAAGCAAGAAACAAGGAGCAAACCTCTTACGCTGCTCTGGCTCAACGCTTCTTCACTCAAAAGGAACCGAATGCTCCTTTCCTCAGCAGGGATCTCCAAAGCTTCTTCCGCCTTCTCCTTGCCCCCTTCTGACTTCTTTGTAGACGCTTCTGCAAAAACAAAGGATCAAAAGGGTTAGCAACCAAACTGGAAGCAACAAAAACAAAAGCATCCTAAGCCTACCAGTGAATCTCCAAAGAGTAGAGAACCAAGGAGAAGTCCCGACTCTCATAAAAACAAACTTCTGAGCCCAATGCTTTGCGAAGGCAGCCCCTTTCCTTTCCTCCTTCTCCAGCTCCAGTACCAAGGGAGCACCGGCACGAGGGCAGAAGTAATATCTACCTTCACCCGTAAAAACATGGGTGAAGTAGTAGGAGTAAAGGAGCTCATTATTGTCGAGATCCAGCCCATGGAACTCATTAAGAACTTGGACGGCAGTGAGAATCCTCCAAGACGGCGGGTTCAGCTGGAAAGGGCAAATGTTGAAGTGCTCTGAGACCTTCCTCACCAGGACAGGCACTGTACCCCTGACTCCAGCCTCAAAATAGCCTTCATACACGGCTATTTCGTCTCCAGGGCATTTAGAAGCCCTTTCATCCTTCCCAGGCAACCTCAAGTGAACACCTTCCCCAATGGAGTATTGCTGCCTCCATTCCTCCAGGATCTTGGAGTTCACATTGGAGAAGGGCCCGACCTTCATAAACTCCGGACCCGCGGCGGAGCGCAAAGGCATGGGGTTAGCTTTAGGGATCGTCGTGTCCTCAGAAGACCCCTCAGCCTCAATAGATGGAATAGTCCTAATCAAGCACCTCCTCCGGACGCGGCCCCGACGGAGGATGAAGCCACCGGAGAAAACTTATCGCCAGAACTGGTCATATCTGGGTTCAAAAAAGGTTCCGATCTTGGATATAAAGATTGGTTGGGGAAAGAAAGACCTAAAAGCTAAGGCTAATTTGAAATCCTAAGGATCGACCCCTGGAATCTATCAAAAAAGAAGCGAAAAAAGGAAGGAAGAAGACGATCTAACCTTAGAATCGCGGATCGAAAGCTTGGTAAGGATTTCGGGAGCAAGAAATTTAGAAAAGAAAGGAAGAAGATGAAGCAAAAATGCCAAAGAGGAAGGAAGAAAAGGTTTAAAAGGAAAGAGAAAAAATTGAAATTGGCCACACACGTCCAATCATTGGCGTGAATCTCGCGAAGAGTAACGGCTATTTTCTTTCTCTTCAAATCTTTGAAAATCTTCGTTAACGGCTACGAATTCTTCTCTTCACCAAGTCAAATAGCTTGGATTTTTCAAACAAATCAACCCTCATTGAAAGCTACAAACGGCTCACGAAAGTTCAAAATTCAAAGCCTTGAGGCCAGACGACAAAGAGCTAGACGCAACCTCCCGCTACAACGATGCTCATTATCTGATAAGACTCAAACCAAAAGCAAGAAGATGCTCATAGAACATAGAGGCGGCGCAAGTCACAGCTAAAAAAGGCCAAGCAACTACTGGCTTCCTGCCTAAGCCACCTGGAAGACATGTTATTCCACAGCTTTAGATCGAACCTGCACAATAAAGGGCAAACTTTTAGGAGTAATTTAGGTCATGGGATTTCCCCAGACTTAGATGGAGTACAGCACTTAGACCTCAAACCAGGGGAATGCCCAGAATCAGGAAGTCAGACGATGTCCCATAGCCGGAAGCCGGAAGTCAGACGACCAAGCATAGCTGGAAGCCAACCGACCACCGCCTCTCCTCTATTTTCGCTCTTTAAATTAGTAGATAATGACATGTATTCTAGATATAGATGCATATATTCTACAGATAATCATGATATATCCAGGTCTTGGAGAGATAATCATGAAACTCATGTATAAATACCAAGCTCAAGGGCAAAACGTGTACGCACGAAACTCTAAGCCAAAAATCAATACAACAAGCAATTCTTTTGCCATCTTTGATCTTAAAGCTTAGCATAAACGTCCTTTAACCTTTGCAAAACATTCATCGACCTCCAGCTTCCGTAGTGCTACAAAGAACGACCAAAATCATCTATAATAACTATTACCATCTTACTAGTCTCTTCAATTAAATAACCCTTGATCCATCACTTTACTTGTCTTTAATTCTTGTTTTTGCTATTTAATTTATGCTTGTTTCTTGTGCTGAATTGACTTTCTTGTTTTGCCATGTCTTTTTTGTTTATGTTCTTGCTTCTATTTTGAATTGCTTAGTAGATTGTTAGGAACCCAAAACCTTCTTGATTTTCTTAGATTAGGAAGAATTATGGACTCTCAAAGCTTAGACTTTTCTAGCTTGACGCGCCCCTGTTGGTTCGACCCCAAAGTACTACAATAGCATAGACGTATACTTGCGGTATTATGTGATTGTTAGGAAACGGGCTTATAAATATTAAATCTTCGTTGTTACTTTTGTTTATATAAACAATCGAGCAGAACAAATTTTTGGCGCTGTTGTTGGCGAGCCAATATAGCTAGTTATAGTCTATCTTTGAGATTTAATTCCTTTTAAGACTATGCTTTTACTTTTAAGTATCAAACTAATCTCTGTGCTTTTGTGTTTGTTATTTTACTTTTCGAGGTAATGAATCCAAGGGATCAAAGAAATTTGAATGTGCAAAGAATTAACTTGGCATGGAAAAACCAAGAATGGGTATGAGGAATGGGAATGATGATGAGTGTGTCATGGAAATGTTTCAATTTGAAGAGAATTGTTTGCTTCAAGAGCTTATTGGGGATTTTGACACGCCATTCACTAATCCTACAAGAATGGACATAAGATATCCTCAGCACAACCTTCCTCACTTTGAAATCAAACCGATTTTGATTGCGTTGGCCCAAAGCACACGATATTTTGGGCTTAATGAGGAAGACCCCATCGAACACCTCTATAATTTTGAGATATTTTGTGAGACGGTTAGGATGCAAGGATTTCCTGAGGATATAGTAAAGCTCGCTCTTTTCTCGTTCTCCTTGGAGGATAGAGCTTCTCAATGAGAAAGAAGTGTCAAAAACTCAACAATAACCACATGGGAAGAATGCAAGAAGCAGTTTCTTGAAAGATTCTACTCTCACAGAAGGACAACCAAGTTTAGAACCGACATTGCCTCTTTGAAGAAAGGATTAGAGGAAACCTTTGGAGAACCATGGGAGAGATTTAGTGGTTATGTGAGAAGTTTCCCACATCATGACTTAACAAAAGGTAGTCTTCTACAAATTTTTCGCCGAGGAGTTCATGGTCAATTTAGGTTTGCTATGAACACGACAAGTAATAGGAATTTTGCTAGCTTAACAACCGAGCAAGGTAAGAAGCTAGTTGAAATTTTGGCAAGAATCTATCATGATGATAATGACTTTGAGAAACACTCAAGAAGGGATGATAAATGTTATGAGGAGATGAATGCTAACATTTAGAAATTGCAAAAGTTTGTGAAGAAGCGATGATGCATCCAAAAGAGAAAGATTCAACTAGAGGAACTCCTAGAGGCATACAAGAGAAAGTTAATTTTGTTCAAGAAGGAAAAGAAGGAACCACTCCCGAGAATCTTCACCAAGAAGAGTACATGAAGAGAAACCTTCAATAGAACAAAATCAACCCAAGGAAGATGATATTCTTACCATGTTAAAGAAACTTTTGGTTGGGGAAGAAGATTTCAAAAGAGAAATGTTTGAGAAACTTGAGATGACCAACCATAAGATTTACGAAAATTTTATTAAGTTGAAAGAAAGGTATGAATCTCTAGCTTCTCATGTGAAAGATATGGAATACAAGCTAGCAGAGCAAGCTTCTAAGTTGAAATCTCAAGGAGGAAAACTTCCCATAAAGTGT
Organism: Anastatica hierochuntica; assembly: GCA_900406275.1. Classification (NCBI taxonomy): domain Eukaryota; kingdom Viridiplantae; phylum Streptophyta; class Magnoliopsida; order Brassicales; family Brassicaceae; genus Anastatica; species Anastatica hierochuntica. Next base: position 11,070 of record OVAN01010644.1, on the reverse strand, counting down.
GAAGTAAATCCTAAGGAGTTTCACCAAGCCATCACATTAGGAAGTGGAAAGAAAGGTATGAATCTCTAGCCTCTCATGTGAAAGATATGGAATACAAGCTAGCGGAGCAAGCGTCTAAGTTGAAATCTCAAGGAGGAAAACTTCCCAAAAAGTGTGAAGTAAATCCTAAGTAGTTGCGCCAAGCCATCACATTAAGAAGTGGAAAGCAATTGCCACCAAGGACTCAAAAGGATAAACCTAAAGAGGATGAGGAGCAAGTTGACAAGGTTCCTATGGAAGAAGAACTTCAAGCGGATAACCAAGAAGAGGAGACTCCTAAATGTACTAAAGGGAACCGACTCAACACAAGAAAGTTATAAAGTAGTTGCTTCCCTACATCCAAGAAGGGACAAAAAGAAGGAGTCAACCGACCATTTCCATTGATGAATTGAACCTACCATTTCCGAGACGTTTCTAGAAAGAAACGCTTGAAGCCAAATGTAAGAACATTAAAAATCAAATGGGAGGTATTATGGTTATTATACCATTTATGTATTGGTGTCAAGATCATTTAGTAGTCAATAAGGTTATGAAAGATATAGTCACCAAAAGGAAAAGGATCGACACTTTGATGATGATGATGGACCAAGAGGGCAGTTAATCTACTCAAGAAAAAATGCAAAGTTCAAAGCCTCTTAACCCAAAATCAATCCTCAAGAATGGTGATTCCGAAAAATCAATAAAACCTTGCTCATATAGTGAGATTGTTGAAAAATATGCCTTATGTAATGCCCAGACTAAGGAGAATGTGGATTCGTGTGAGAATCCAAAGAATGAAAAGTCTAAGGATGTGAAGAAAAGCTCAATTTCCATCATGCTCGTTAATTCTTCATCAAAGACAACACTTCCTTGTGCAATCCCAATTATGGTAAAAGATGTTGAAGAAAAAAAAACTACCTCCCAACCTCAACTCATTTTCCTACTATGACTTTAACTCCAACTAAGTGTGTTGATGGAGTAATTGATTATCAAGTGAAGTGCAAAGGTTTCCCAAAACCCTTTGTAAAAGTTAAAGTCATAATGACCAAGGATATGAAGGAAAAATCCAAAGAAGGGATTGATGCATTGATGATGAAGATTCTTGTCAATGAGTTGCATGATCCGCCATGGAAATCAAAAGCTCCTCCTTGGCCAACCCTACCCAAATCCTAGTCTCATATCCAAAGTCTAGCTAATGACTCTAAACAAGCCCACTTAAGAGGCAATCTCAAGAACATCCGCTTTGAGTTTTACTTGAGCTATGTTTTTAACTGTTTTTACAATCCTTTTTAGGTCAAGTGACTACTTTTACTTTTTAGAGTAGTGACCTCAACCTTGTAAAAACTTTAAACCTTTCCTTCAAACCCTCTATTATTTCGAATGTGTGGTCTCTTTTGAAAAGTGCACACACATGAAAAATCCCGAGTGAATTGAAGTTGAACGACAAAGAGGTTACTTCCTTAGAGTTAACCTCATTTTAAGGTTAACTAGATTCTTAAGAGGGGAAAATATTTTGTGGTTTGGGTTTATTTGAGTCTTAGAAATGGATAAGTATTACATTTTGGAAAGTAGATGTTCCTAATGTATATATGATCCTAGTTTGAGTGTGAATTAAAGAAAAAAAGAAAGGGAAAATCGAAAAAGAGAAAGAAAAGAAGTGAGAAACAAGATACTAGAGATTAGAGAAGGAATTAAGTTATAGCATTAGAATTTTAAAAAAGAAATCCTTAAGAGTCACACTTATAAAGAATAGAAAATAATGAATCAAAAGTGATTAGATTATGTGGATCTAAAGTCTAAAATGAAGGGAAGAAGCTTAAAGAGAAAATGTGTCTAAGAATCTCTAGTTGTCTAAAAATAAAGTGTGTTTAAGGAATAAGAGTTTATGGTTTCTAGTACTATGAAGGGAAACACCTTAAGGGTGTGTCTTGATTTTTAGGAAGCATTGGATGGAGACAATTAGAGGAAGTAAAGACTTTGTATGCGTAAATTGTTTGGCTACCACCTTGCTTTTGCCTATGGTCTTGCACTACTTGTTGAGAGAAACCACTTAAAATCGAGTGAACCATCTCTTTCAAACAATTTTTCACATAAAATCCCTTTCAAAAGCTCCAAACCAATTGGATAAGATACATTACCCATAGGTGAAGAACCCAAGAATAAGATTTAAATGAATGTAAAAGGGAAATGGCAATTGAATGGCCTATGGATTCATAGCTTAGATCCTAAAGGTTGGTTTTGTGATGATCTGGCGAAGTACTTAGACTCTTAGATGATCTTTGCACCAATATACTTGTCTTTCGGACATTGAGCAATATGGCATTTCTTTCTATTGTGGTTTTGAGTTCCCATTTTCAAACCTCGCTTCCTGGTTTGGTCTTTGTTGTTTGCTTGAGGACAAGAAAAGTGCAAGTATGAGGGAGTTAATGTGTGCATATTTTCATTCATTCTTGAGTCTATTTTATCCATATTTGTTTGTATTTAGGTTATATATACTTCATTTTAGTGTTAAAATCCATTTAGTTTAGGAATTGAGTCTAGTTCAGGATTATCTTTCATTTGTCTGCATGTCTTTGATTTTGTAGGTGAACCTTTAGAGTGATTCTATAGAGAGCTAAATGGATGAATTCAAAAGAAGTGCTAAGTACATTTGGGAAGTGTGGAATCAAAGGAGCAAGCAAAAGGGGCAAAAAAGAAGCAAAATACTGCAAATGCTGTCCATTATTGACCATGGGGTCGATAACCAGCAACATGGGACCGATATTGGCTAGCATGAGACACTTTTCTGTCCAATCCAAGCCACTATCGACCATGGGAACAATAGTTAACAACATGGAACCAATAGTGGCTTACATTCGAGCATTTTTCACTTTAGGAAACCTTTTACACCCCTACTTGTATAAATACCCCCTCTTAGCCTCCAAGAACATAAATTTTCATCTTTGTTTTTATATTTGTATCTTGGATTAAAAACCCAATCTTTATATTATAAAGGTCAAGGGTCTCTCTTTTTATATTTGTATCTTTGATTAAAAACCCAATCTTTATATTATGATTATGCTTTCTATTTATTCTCCTCCTCTCTTTTCTTTTATGCTTTGTGAATAGATTCTTTAGATGGATCTTAGGTGTTTGATATTTGGATAGATAGGATTATAATGATTGTGTTAGGGATATTTTATCTTTAGTTTCTAATGGATTAGGAGGTCTTAATGCTTGATTTGAATGAATCTTGACATGTATGCATTTCACGCTCGAGAGGTATTCGATGAAATATCTAGGAGCACCTAATTCATTATAAACTTATCTTAGCCAATGAGAGTTGTTTTCTAGGGATTTTAGTGACTATATGGACTTGTTCTTAATTATTCCTATTGATTTGTCAATTGCAACAAGCGAGAGTTGAGTGATTGCATCATATAGGAAATTATTTATTACCATGAAAGTGGAGTAAGATATAGATGGCTTTGGTCTTAGAATTGTTCTTAATAGCTTGAACGAACACCCCTATTACCATCTTACTAGTCTCTTCAATTACATTCACCCTTGATCCATCACTTTACTTATCTTTAACTCTTGTTTTTGCTATCTGATTTATGTTTGTTTCTTTTGCTTAATTTACTTTATTGCTTTGTCTTGCCTTTCTTGTTTATGTTATTGCTTCTATTTTGAATTACTTAGTAGATTGTCAGGAACCCAAAACCTTCTTGATTTGCTTAGATTAGGAAGAATTGTGGATTCTCAAGGCTTAGAATTTTCTAGCTTGACGCGCTCCTTGTGGTTTGACCTTAAACTACTACAATAATATAGTTGTATACTTGCGATATTGTGTGATTGTTCGGAAACGAGCTTATATATATTAAATTTGTGTTGTTACTTTTTTTTTACATAACCAATCGAGCATAACACTTGCCCTTCAGGGTAATCTTGTTGCATGATCAAGCATTCTCCTGGTCTCCTTTGATCTCTCTAATCCCATGGGGTGTCAGGAATTTCAGCACTTGATACAAAGTAGAAGACACGACTCCCATCTCATGTATTCAGGGTCGTCTCATGATCATATTGTAGGGAGACGCACAGTATATGACGAAGAACTTGGTGTATATGTTTATACCTCTTGCATAGACAAGAAGTACAATCTCTCTAACGGTGTTCTTGACTTCTCCATAGAAACCTACAAGTGGTGTGACTTTCTTGGATAAGTCTTCTTTGGTTAGACCTTGGTTAAGGCTTCTCTTCCCCTAACCGTAGAAAAACAATTCCCTGAGAAAAACTTTGATCTGACTGTGTAAAAATCTTATCCAACAGTAGAAAGTCTTGTCCGATCGTAGTAAAAGCATGTTTCGACCGTAGAAAAGTCTGTCCGAACAAGAATTCTCAGGCAAAAACTTTCAACTTTAGTTGTTCCTTGTCCTTTAGTAACCTAAGTGAGAAAGTAGGTTTGGATCCCGTCTGCGACTAATGAACATGGAGATTTCTTTTTCTCATGATCTAAACTACATCTTTAGAGGTCTGAAGCTTTGTCAAAATTTCCTTAAGAGTCGAACCTATCGAGACCCAAATCCCAACCGCTTAATCAGGAACCTAAGATGAGGCTCAGTAATAGATTTGTATGTGTTTGTGTGGTTAGTGCCTGCAAAACAAGAGAACTTGTGTGTTATGTGTGGAACCATAGAATCATGAAAATGATAAGTAAATGGTACAGAAATAGGGAAACGTTTAATGAAAATTATGGTTGATGGCATGACATTTATGTGATATTTGATTATTTCGTGATGCACACTGCTATGAGAGATATTGGGTTATATATTTCGGTCTTCGACCTGAAGGGTATAACATATTATGATATGTGATGAATATGACGTGATATGGCAAGCATGATAATGGTGTTATATTGTTTGTACCTCAATTCGGATAATATGACTTGTTTGTGCCTGGGTTTGCTTGGTGAGGAACTAGAATTTGATTGTGATGGATTCGCTTGGTAAGGGACCCGTAGTGTGAGTCCGACACTTGGGTGGTGTTTCGTGAGAGTCATTGGTATCCACCTAGAGGTCATAGCTTGTCGGGGCCGTACCAAAATTAGTTTTGGCAGGTTACGTTGAGCATTTAGACTTTGTGTCTAGAGTCAATGTGCGAAAGAAGGGATGCAGAATGGATTGTGGATTATGGTAGGTGGAATTACCAATGGCGAGGGACAAGCCTCAATGATCCAACGCGATCAACAACTCTCAAGCGAGTGAATGATTGGGATCTGATTTATGATATGTTTGAATTGTTATATACGTGATTAAAATCGTTGCATGTGAGAATGGAAGTAATATGTAATCGAACTCACTGAGCAAAGTAGATATTCATTAGACTTTTCGTTTTGCAGGTAACCTTAGTTGAATAGCAAGCGGGTCTTGAAGAAGCATTAGCTGCTGGTGTAGACTTGTTGTCTTTTTGCAAAGACAATGTATGTTTGTAATAAGTAGTATGTTTACGATATCAGCCAGCATATGTGTGTTTAATATGGTTTGAACCTAAATGATATATATAAAGTATGCTTTGTAAAGGGCATGTGGGTTTCATATGATACTAGTCCTGTTAGGGACGAATCAACTAATGGATTCAAACTAGGGTTGCAAAGCCTTGCCTTGAGTCTATTAGGATACGCATACTCTGATATTGATTTAGGGATCTCGGATGTGTTATGAGAACCTCGGGTTAAATGTCTGGTATGTAGTTCTAGCATCTCTGACTGAGACGTAGGTAAGAGCCACTTAGTTGGTCGTGCATGTTCTTGTTTGATTGTTATGCGGCCAATTGAGTTTGACTTTGACCTAATCTTGATCAGGAGTGTTACAACGAAGGTGGTATCAGAGCATGGTTTTCTATGTTCACATGTGACTGAGTTTTCAAATGATTTATCGAGTCAAAGGTGTCGCAAAAGGCAGATTACGAAACTAGCATGCTTCTTGTTTCATTTAAGTAGGTGTTAGGATTTACCTTGAAATTGCGATGAAGAATTTTTTTCAGGAGGAAAAGGAGCGAGGAACCAACGGTAATCCCCTCGAGATATCCAAATCATGGAGCATCAAATGATTTAGGGATAACATTGGGCATAATCAGGGAACAGAGCATGTGCATGAGTCCACCGTAAGGAATCTGGTGTATTCAAAAATGGAGTATAAGCAGGAGGAAAAATATCATGGCTCGAGAGGGAGAGGCCTATTATCAAGTACACCTAGACCAAGATCGAGTTATGAAGAAAGGCAAGATGTGTCTTAGTAAAGCCGTAAGAGGAGGACGCCTGAACCGCATGATATGCCAAGGACAGTGAGGAGTTCAGATCCTAAAACGACATTAGTGCAAGGGTTGTTTGATAAATTGGATCGACAACCAAGCGGTACCGGAGGATCACCTGAGAGGTGACCGACATCCCCCCCAGATTTCCTAAAAATGGGAACGTTGATGAAGAATCTTGGAACTCTTAAGTACTCTGGAGGAACAAGTCCCTTTGAGACGACATCTTGGTTGAGAAATTTGGAGAAAAACTTTTGAGCAATCCGATGTCTTGACAAGTTTAAGAAAGAAGTTGCGGTATACTTTTTGATAAAGGATGTGTCTGATTCGTGGGACAACATGGAAGAGCATTATGTCAGAAGATGGATTAGTTGGGATGTTTTTCGAAAGGAGTTTGAACAAAAATTCTTCCCTCTCGAAGCAAGAGACAGATTGAAAAACCAAGTTTTTGGAATTAACTCAGGCTGACAAGAGTGTTTGGGAGTATGAGTCAGAATTTACCAGGTTAAGGAAGTATTCACCTTACAGAGCATGGGATGAAGGAGCATTGATCTGCATGTTCTTGAGAGAGATGCGGCCCGAGCTTCAAAGTTGCTTGCAAGTAGTAGCATTCCAAAGTTTGTATGAGTTGACACAATGAGCTGTGAATGTGGAAGAAGGTATGGCCGCAGAGGAAGCCACGAAAAAGGCTATGGGCCCCACGACTTGCTGTCAAGCCAGTACAAAAGCGTCAGGCAGTAGGGAGGCAAGTGGATGCTCTAGAATTAGGATAACATAAACCACCTCAACCCACACTAGGGCTCTATCACATGTAAGTAGGGTTTTAACTCATTGTTTTTTTTTGTGTGAACTTTATGCATAAAATGAAAGATGTGAAATAAATTTTTAGGAATGTTGTGTCTTGGAGGTTTGTATGTGCATATTCTCTTTGACTCAGGTTCCACACATAGTTTTGCGAGACCTGAGGTAGTGTTGTGCTTCAAGGGAACCTTTACAAAGGTAAAGGTAGGTGTATCCGTTAAAACCTCTGGAAATTGTTTCCTTCATGATGATGGTTGTGTACTTGGGATACCAATTCATGTGGGATCCATTATATATCTGGCAGACTTATTAGTTGTCCCCTTAGGACAACATGAAGTGTTTCTAAAAATGGATTGGTTTTTCAATTATTACGCACACTTGGATTTTGGTTAAGGCATAATCACCCTCAAAGGAAGAGGGAAGCCGCCAACCACATATTATGGGATATGCCCAAATTCTTGGGTATCATTCGTGTTTGCTATGAGAATTGAGAAGAATTTGGTAGAATGTGAAGTATACCTGGTAACATTGACCCCTCTTGGAGGAGAATTGGAAGAAGGGTTAAAGTTGGAAGAAATACATGTTTGTGAGGGAATACCATGATGTATTCCAACCATTGGAAGGGTTGCCTTCCCACAAAGTGATCAATTTACTATTATCCTTGAGCAAGGGGTAGCATCGATAGCGAAGGCACCCTATAGAATGGTCCTGGCCGAGGTAGCAGAATTGAAGAAACAATTAGAAGACTTGATGGAAAAGGGTTCATCCGACCGAGTTTGTCACCATGGGGAGCTCCAGTCTTGTTTGTGAAAAAGAAGGATGGTAGCATGCAATTTTGCATCGATTACCGAGGGATCAATAATATCACTACCAAGGACAAGTATCCCTTACCACGTATTGATGAGTTGTTGGATCAACTACATGGAACAAGTTGGTTTTCGAAGATCGATTTTGCCTCCGGTTATCATAAAATCCCTATTGCAGAATCAGATATCATGCAGACAACATTTTGAACACTGTATGGCCATTATGAATTTGTGGTAATGCCATTTGGACTTACTAATGTGTCGGTTGCCTTCATGTGGTTGATGGACGATGTATTTCGAGATTACTTGGATAAATTTAGAATCATCTTTATAGATGATATACTCATTTATTACAAGAGGGAGGAGGAACATGCAGAACATCTCCAAAAGATGTTAGAGCGGTGTAAAGACCAAAAGTTGTTTGCTAAATTTAGTAAATGTAGCTTCTGGAAGAAAGAGATTGGGTTTCTCGGCCATCGAGTATCAAAGAAGGGTGTTTCAGTGGATTCTGAAAAGATTAAAGTGGTTAAGGACTGACCACGACCTACCAATGCTACGGAAGTTCGAAGTTTTCTAGACTTGGCAGTTCGTAAGGAATTTTTCCATCATGGTCAAACCCTTAACGTGCTTGACCGGGAGGGATTATTTAAATGGGATGAAAACACGGAGAAGGCTTTTTCGCAGCTGAAAGAAGCTTTGACGACGACACCTATACTTGCGCTACCAACACCGGGAAAGCCATATACTGTGTATACTGATGCATCTTGAGTAGGATTGGGTTGTGTACTGATGCATGATGATAAGGTTATAGCTTATGCCTCACGACAGTTATAGAGACATGAAGAGAATTATCCTACCTATGATTTGGAGATGGCGACGGTGGTATTTGCCTTGAAAATATGGAGATCCTATCTTTATGGCGATACTTCCAAATCTTTACCGATCATAAGAGTCTTAAGTACCTATTCACGCAGCCAGATTTAAACTTGAGGCTAAGGAGATAGACGGAATTCATTGTAGACTATGACATGGAAATCCAATATCACCCGGGGAAAGCAAATGTGATAGATAATGCATTAAGTTGAAGGAGAAGTGATTCAACTATTGAAAAGAACTTGGAAGCAGTGGATGCAGAATTTAAAGTGATTAGTCTTTCTGCTATTGAGGGGGAGAGCAGCGAGCCCTTGGGCCTACAAGCGGTGAATCAAACAAATATCCTACAAAGAATACGAGATGAGGAAAAGAAAGATGCAAAGCTTAAAAAGATTATAGAAGAACTTCGAGAATCATGAGGGAGGAATGATAACAGTTTTCAGTTGGCTGGAGATGGAACTCTTCTATTGAATGGACGAATAACAGTGCCGGCAGGGAAGAAGTTACGAGAGGAAATTCTCATAACCGCACACCATTCCATACTTAGCATCCACTTGGAAGCACTAAAATGTATTGAGACATACATCGGTATTACCACTAGCCGTGAATCAAATGATCAGTGGCTAAGTGGGTAGGTCATTGTCAAACCTGCCAACTGATTAAAGCTGATCATCAAGTGCCAGAGGATTGTTACAAATTTTACCAATACCAGAGTGGAAGTGAGAAACAATGGCCATGGACTTTATCACAGGATTGCCTCGAGCTCCAAGGTGAGGAAATGATGCCATATGGGTAGTGGTTTATCAGTTAATTATGGTCGCTCACTTTTTACCTATTAAGGTCGTAGATAGAGTTGAAGTATTAGCGGAGCTATACCTAAAGGAGATTTTCCGATTGCATGGGATTCCCGCCAACATAGTATCCGATCGTGACCCACGGTTTACGCACAATTTTGGAGAGCCTTCCATGAGGCATTGGGGACAAATCTTCATATGAGTTTTGCGTCTTACCCAGAGACTAATGGACAAACTGAACGGACTATCATGACATTGGAAGATTTGTTAAGAATGTGTGTCCTTGACTGGTCAGGAACTTGGGAAAATTACTTGCCCTTGGTTGAGTTTTCTTACAATAACATCAACCATGCAAGTATCAGAATGTCCCCGTATGAAGCACTATACGGGCGACCTTATCGAACATTGTTATGTTGGGCTGAAGTCGAAGAAAGAAGAATCTTAGAACTCGATGTTGTTAATGAAGCCACAGAGAAAATAAAGAATGTCCGAGATAATATGAAAAAGCTCAGGACACGCGGAAGAAGTACGCAGATCAGAATAGGCGAGAAGTTGTTTTTCAAATTGGAGATTGTGTCTACTTAAAAGTAGTCGTGCAGAAAGGGAAGGATAGATTTGGAAATTTTGGTAAGCTAGAAACTCGATATATTGGGCCATATCGAGTGATGCAATGAGTGGGAGAGGTGGCCTATCGATTAAAGTTGCCAATAGACATGGTGTTACACCCAGTGTTTCATGTTTCTATGCTTCGAAGGCATGTCTGAGACCTTACGGAAGTGAATCCGCAGCGAATAGAGAACCTTTATTCGAATTTGACCTACCCCGAAGGACCACTAGGTGGCGAGCATTATCCCTAGAGAAAATTGAGTTTTCCTCGAAGAAATAAAATTTCCGATCATCCGAATGGTATCTAGTACAGTCGAATCCGTGTAACGGTCGTTTTGGCACGATTGGATGGGCACTGATCATAAGAAATAGCTTGTTCGGGCAACCTGTTTGCTTGCATGGTCGTCTTCTTCACCTGCCAAGAGTGCCTGCTTTAGCATAAGCACCTGGACAGCTGTAACCAAATGAGTGATAACTCAGGTTTTCGCCCGAGATAACACTGCAAGCGCACAGATGTATTTTGTAGTGGTTCGGGATCGAATCCACAGAGACCAAAGGTAGCACGAAGAATGTAGAATCAAACAACAGGCTAAAGCTAAATAGATGTCTTGTAGAATGATGCAAAAATCGAAATCAAGAGAGCATGGAAAAGCAGGCAGCAAACGACGAGGTTGTAAAACAATCAAAGAAGTGTTGGGCATCAGGNTATAGACTAGGGAAAAGGTTAAGAACCATCTTGAACTCAAATTCTAATCTAGAACTGATCTACTTCCGTAGCATCAGCACCCTATGCATTATAAATCTCGAGACTAACTTCCGTTGACCCTCGATTGCTAATCATGCATTACTAACAGGTTTGATATGTTCACAATTCACTTAAACAT
>OVAN01010643.1:0-15528 GCA_900406275.1 Anastatica hierochuntica | reverse complement strand
ATTGTGTTAGGTTTTGAGATTGAGTTTTTGAGTGAGTTTTCTCAATAATAAAATTGTGTTCTTGTTGCATAAAGTTCTTTTAAGCTTTGATTTCTACATGGTCCATACAAAGAAAGAAAAAAGTCCAAAGCACCTGAAGCCCACGATAACATTATTATCAAATACTATAGGACGTCGGAAAGCATCAGTCTTCTTCAACCTTTGTAAAAGACAAAATCATCGGAGACCAAATTGTGACTCATACGAATCTTTTTGAAAATCAAACCTCACAAATTCGATCCTTCAACATGTTTGATTCACTTGCCTTGGATCATGAGCCACTCAGCTGTTGACAACACATGTCATTAGAATAGCAATATTTTGAGTCAATAAATAGAAATATTGTAAAGCACAGAACTTTAAGCGAATGGAAATGGAATAAATTCATCGTCTTCAACTCTATATTTTCTAAAACCATTTGCATTTTACACTCTGCAAGATATATGCGAGTTTAGTCACATGTATCCGCTTTAAGTAGCAGAAAATTTCAACTTTTAATTAAGACGTCGAGAATTAGTATGAGGGTTGACTTAAAATGACTCATTATTAAAAAGATAAATTGTATGTTTTTTTTGGTCACCAGATAAATTGTATGGAAGTAGATGCACTTTTGATGATTCGAAATTGCTGATAATCGCACTATGATTTTCATATAAAATTCTAGTCTTTATCCTAGAAAGAAATAGAAAAGGAAAATAACATTTTTTAAGATAATTAGGTCCAATATATATGAGTTGTCCATTAATTAAGAAACTAACCATCAACAAAAAAACTCTATATTTTTTGTACTTATGACAATTTTGCCAATTTGATCGACATAAATCGTCTGCAACAAATAATCTATCTATTTGTTGCATAGCATAAATTTTTTCTTTCTTCAATTTTTTTTTAAAAAATACTCCTTCTCAAAACTTTGACTTGTGATACTTTTAACATTACCAAATAAAGTTGTAAATCCCAATTATGTTTTCCCCCTTGATGTTTGGTTATTTGTGAAATTTATTGGCACGCGAAAATAGACTGTCTAGTCATACGTTATGTAAAAATAGACTGCAAAAAAATAGTCTATCTATTTGTTGCATAGCATAGATTTTTCTCTTTTCAATTTTTCTTAAAATATTCATTTCCAAAACTTTGTTTTGTGATACTTTTAACATTACCAAATAAAATCGTGAATCACAATTATGTGTTTTCCCTCTTGATGTTTGGTTATTTGTGAAATTCATAAACACACGAAAATAGACTGTCTAACCATACGCTATGTAAAAAAGATTGTCTAATCATACCTTATAATAATTTCTATTTATTTACAAAATATATATCCGTTTCGAAAAATTCAAAATACGTTAAATAGGAAATTTTTTTTTACTTTTTTCGTGTATTTACAATTTCGTTTCGATATATATATAAACTTATAGAGCCATTTGAAGTTTGAAGGGGTGAAAGGACAAAAATGACAAAAATGACAAATTACAATTAAAATTGTTTAATTTTTAAATGAAAAAATTGGAAAGCTATATTCTTAATTAATCTCTACTGATATATTATTCCACAAAGTTACCCCATTTTTTAAGTTTTAGATAACTCCTAAAACAAAACAATTAAAAACCGAAACACTAAATGATAAGGATCTTCAAAACTTGTTCCACAAGTCTCTTCAAGCTTACTTCAACATTCTCCCCTTTAAATTTGAAGTTGATTTAGTTAAATCTTGAATGCCAACCATTTCCCTCATCTCTTTGAACTTCAATCTTCCAAACGCCTTTGTAAGAACATCAGCTCTTTGTTCGTTACTCGGGACGTGTGTTACATCAATCAATCTGCTCATTTTCGACACATTCCCGAATAAAGTGATAGCGTCTATGTATGTGCTTACTTCTCCCACGAAACACAGGATTTCTTGAAAGTGCAATCGCGGACTTGTTATCCACTCGAATTATCACCCTTCCACTTGGTTCTCCCAAGATTTCATCGAGAAGATTTTGAAGTCAAACTCCTCATTTGGCTGCCTCAGTTACCGCCATAAACTCCGCCTCACACGAAGACAGGGCGACTGTCTCTTGCTTCTGCGAGCACCAAGTCACCAAACTTTCATTAAGATAGAAAATGTGCCCAGTGGTGCTTCAACCATCATCGAAGTCAACGTTAAGAGAGCTATCCGAATAACCACTCAGCTCCACTTTACTTCCTCGCTTATAAGTAAGACCACACCCGGTCGTTCCACGCAAGTACCTTAGTACTTGTTTCAGAGCTTCCCCATGCGACTCCTTGGGGTCTTGCATATACCTACTCAGTAAGCCAACGCTATAAGACAGATCCGGACGAGTATGAAGTAAGTACCTTAAACATCCTATGCTTCTGCGATACTTAGTCTCATCGATAAACTTCTCTTCACCAGCTTTCGACAATTTCAAGTTAGAAATCATAGGCACATGCGACAAGTTGCAGTCGCCCATACCCAACTCTTCAAGGATCTTCTTAGCATACCTTTCTTGTTTTAAAGTTATTCCATCTTCTTGTTGATGTACCTCAATACCTAAGTAATATGTGAGTTTTCCAAGATCACTCATTTCAAACTTAGTTGACATCTCCCCTTTAAAATCAATCACCATCTTTAAACTTGAACCTGCAACAAGTAAATCATCAACATAGACAGCTACAGTAAGAAAATCTCCTCTTTCTTTTCTTCGATACATGGAAGGTTCTTTTGAGCATCTCGTGAAACCAAGCTCTTTAAGAATCTTATTCAGCTTCTCGTTCTATGCCCTGGGAGCTTGTTTTAATCCATAAGGGGCCTTAGAGATTTTGTAGACCTTATGTTCACTATCTTTGAGCTCATAACCTTCAAGTTGTGTAACATAAACTTCCTCTTTCAGTTCTCTGTAAAGAAATACAGTATTCACGTCTAAGTGATGTACATCCCGTCCAAATAGAGCCGCCAATGCTATGATAAGACGAACAATTTCAAGTCTTGCAACTAGCGCAAACACTTCATCATAATCTATTCCATGTCTCTGTACATAGCCTTTTGCAGCCAATCTAACTTTGTACTTATTAACACTATCATCCAGGTTTTGTTTTATTTTGAAGACCCACTTCAACCAAATGGGTTTTGCACCAGCTGGTAGATCGACTATGCTCCATGTATTATTCTTATTAATCGACAAGATCTCTTCATCACACACATCTCTCCACACTTTTTCTTCTTTTACCTCATCATAGCTCCACGATTCAGCATTAATCAACAACAAGATGTGTTTTGATTTGAGTTCCGCAAGCATGATATAGTCATCCAAGTATCCCGGCTTTTTACTATCTCTAGATGATCGTCGTAAGGCAGGAGGATGCATATGAGGTGCACGAGACTGAGCAACCGCCGGCTCATTGAACAGATTTTGGGTCGGAGAGTTCTGCACTTGAGAACTCTGCATCTGCGACACTTGAGGACTCTGCCTCTGCGGGTTTTGTGTATGTGGAGTCTGCTCTTGAGAGCTCTGTGTTCGTGGACTTTCAGCTCCTGTAATCGGACCATCATGTTCTTCATTATCGTTATCCCCGTCCTGATTATCTCCTCCGTCATATACTCCGATATCATCCGCAACAACCTCACCCACTTCTTCCTCGTGTATCCCGTTATTTCCATATTCACCAAAGGTAAGTTTAAACATGCCCGATTTTTCACCTGATTATGTATCTAATCCATTCCACTTCCAGCTCTTATCTTTATAAAAACAACATCTCTGCTCACTATAACTCTTTGAGCAGATGGATCATACAATCTATAGGCTTTTGAACCAGGTTCCATACTGAGATGTACTAACATTCGGGATCTGTAATTAAGATTTCTCAAGTGAGAAGCTTTAAATTTTGCAAAACTTACGCATCCAAAGATCCATAATGCGCAACATTCGGCTTTCTTCCTTTGTAAAGCTTATATGGTGTTTTCGAATCCAACACCCTTGTGGAGACACGGTTAATCAGATAAGTGGAGTGTCTCACTGCTTCACCCCAAAGATAATTTGAAACTTTCATGTGCTTTAGAATGCTTCTGGTCATTCCTAGAAGAGTTTGATTGCGTCTTTCTACCACTCCGTTTTGTTGAGGAGAGTACGGAGCGGTCAAGTGTCTATTGATTCCAGAAGATTGACAAAAGCTTTGAAATTTCGTAGAGAGAAACTCACCACCCCTATATGTTCTGAGAGTTTTAATAGCTGAGCATGCCTCTTGCTCAATAAGTGCCTTAAACTTCTTGAATTTTTCAAATGCTTATCCTTTATCCTTCAAGAGTATTGACCACATGAATCGGGAATAATCATCGATAAGCACGAAAATATACATGTTCTTTGCTGGAGTGGGAGGCGTAATGGGTCCACAAAGATCGCCATGAATCAATTCAAGCAATCGGGAAGCATGAAAGGATGTCGACTTTGGAAACACAGAGCGTGATTACTTCCCGAGCAAGCAAGACGAGCATGTTTCTTTTCTCACCATAATTTGCGGTATTCCCACAACAAGCTCCTTTGTAATCATTGTCTTAGTGATTCATCTCCTATGTGTCCCAGGCGTGCATGCCATTTAGAGGTTTCATTGTGTGTGACAAGATTTAGACATTTTACATCAACGATCTCCATGGTTACTTTGTATAACCGGTTCTTTGATTTTTGCGCTTTTGCAATTAACTTATCATCCTTGTCACGCAAGAGAAGGAAATCCTCTTTCATTTGTACTTCGCAACCTGTTTCAGTAGCCTGTCCAAGGCTAATAATGTTATTCTTGAGAGTCGGGATGTAATATACTTCACTAAGAATCTTCTTATCGCCATTCTTGAGTATGAAAAGAATCGATCCTTTTCCCTTTATGTCAACACGTGAGTCATCTCCAAATCTCACTTTACCTTTAATCGATTTATCAATATTAGTAAAGAACTCTCGGTTACCTGTCATAAGATTACTAGCACCGTTTTCTAAATAACACATATTCATTCCATCAAGGCACGTTTCAAACTCTGTAGGATTCACGTCTCTCTCGTTGAGGTACAAGACTTCATGTACCATAAGCTCCTCGACCTGTTGAGTATCTTCCTCCTTAGTTTCGTAAGCTTCTTGGAGTTTTAGTAACCTGTCGGGACAAACGGATGCGTAATGTCCGTTTTTATCACAAAGGTAACATGTGATTTTAGATAGATATCTCTCTCCGTTTGATCTACCAAAACCACGACCTCTTCCTCTTCCTCTACCAAAGAACCAACCACCGCGTCCTCTGCCTCTGAAGTTGTCATAACCCCCACAACTTGTTTGATTCTTGGTATGAGCATACATAAGCTTTCCTTGCGATTCTCGCATTTCTTCCTCATCATCCGCAACTCTTTCCTCATATATCTTCATGCGTCCAATGATGTCTTCAAAGCTCGTAGTTTTTAAATCGAGAACTTGCTCTAGAGATGCAACAATGTGAATGTAACTTCGGCGTGGGAGACTTTTGAGAAACTTTTTCAATAGTTTCGATTCATCCATGATCTCTCCAAGTGCATCGGATTTTGAAGATATTTCTGAAAATTTTCCCACGAAACTATCAATAGTATCGGATTCCTTCATCTTGATTTTATCAAACTCATTCATCAGTGTCTGCAGTCGTGCCTCTCGAACTCGATCAGCCCAACATGCCTTGTTCTTATTGCTTCTCTAACCTGTTTTGTTGAATCAAGTTATCCAACTTGTAGAATAAGAGCCTCAGGTATCGATTGGAATAGAAGAGCAATAACCATGTTATTTTCTCTTCATCGGTTAGATCCTTCTCTATCACATCCCAGACTTTGTTGACTTTGAGGAGAATCTTAACTCTCATAGCCCATACGGTATAGTTGGTGGCAGTGAGCATTGGACACGTTATGGAAGATGATCCTCCATCTTTTGGTTTTTTCCGGCATCAGAACAGGGGTGTTGTCGCCCATGTTTGTCGTTTAGTTACTTCACAAGACCTTCGCCAATCTTTTGATTCAAAAAAACGTAGGTCTCTTGGCTCTGTTTTTTTCGGAACAGAGTTTGCGTAGAAGAAAGAGAATAAGGTGCATAGTTTTCTTCTTCTTATCCAAGATCGAGAGAACAGAGTTTAAGAAACTCTTCGTCTGATACCAAATCTTAGAATAAAAAAAAAACACTTAGTCAATGAAACAAAGAATTGCTCTATTTATTTCTGTTGGGATTATTTAAGCCCATGTCCAACTCTCTCTAAGCATATTAGTACGATATTATCCATTTTGGGCTTTAGAGACAAGCCTGAATGGATTTACTTTTTGGGCTCCTTCCCAAAAGGCCTCGTTCTAATTAGAGTTTGACATCTCTTTATATATAAGACACTCGTTGTCTAAATTTCCAATGTGGTACATTGTTTGATATCGCACATTCTCTCACTCAAACTAAGAACCACACTTAAACATCACTGGTTCTATGATCTTCTGACTAGTTTCTGCCGCAGACCTCATCTTCCGACTTGAAGGGTCTCATTCCTACTTGAAGGGTATTTTGGTCTTCTTGCAGATTTTTTCGTCATCCAGCTGTGATACCAATTGTTGGAATTATTTAAGTTCATGTCCAACTCTCTCTAAGCATATTAGTACGATATTGTCCACTTTGGTTTTAGAGGCAAGCCCGCAAGGATTTACTTTTTGGGCTCCTTCCCAAAAGTCATCGTAGACATTTCTTTATATATTAGACATTCGTTATCTAAATTTCTAATGTGAAACTTTGTTTGATATCCTACAGATTTTACGAGTTCTTTAAATTTTCCGCTTGCTAAAAGTCTTTCTTCTCTCTGTCGGCAAACAAATAATATCATCGTATATAATAGTAAGTATTAGCAAACGTAATATGATTTCAAACGAGAGTATGTGATATATAGCACATGAAAAAAGCAAATGATACAAATTAAGAAAATAAAAAACTGTTGCATTTTAAAATAAACACAAAAAATTGAAACAAATGAAAAATCATAATGTCAAAACTGACGTTTAAAGATCAATCAAAGGAAAATATATGTTTTCTTCTTAAAGAAAACAATAACAAAAAAAAATACGTTGAATAATAGATAAAAAAAAAATTGAGGATAGTATAGATTTGTCATCATCACCGTCATTGATCTCTAGTTAAACGCACCACAGTGACGACGGATGTTTCCATTGTGTCTACCCTTAACCCCAACGCGGCCGAGTTTGGTCATGGCCGTCACAAAAGCGCGGTTGAACGCTTGAGAGTCTCTGGCCCATGCGTCGACTGTGGGCCTTGAGCGACGGTCGGTGAAGAGAACTTGATCGGAGGTGAAAAGACCTTTGCCTTGTTGAAGATTCTTGAAGTACACGTTGTCGAACTTCTTGGGGGTTAACGGATCCATGTTGATGGCAATTCTCGGGTCCACATTCTTAGGACAAGCCAATCGAAGCTCCTTAGCATATGCCTTGTTTAGAGTTGGATCCACCGCGACAGTGCGGTTGAACTTGTAGATTCTGTTGAAGACTTTGCCGCAATGTGCAAATCCAAGGGTGTGAGCCCCTGCATTGTCATGAATATAATCGATTGGTTAATTTATCGATGCATTTTGGTGATATAAATAGACGGTACTTGATATACAGAATCTTAATAGTTAAATTACCTGAAAGAGCGATCATATCTTCTTGGGTTAGTTTGTTTTTCTTGAAAAGAGCGTTAAGTTTTTTTACGTTATCGGAAGGTCCTGGTAAGTTCCCTTCCACGCTAGAGGCAGTGGATACCAATCCGTCGAATCTACCAAGTTCAACTTCATACGATGGTCCTCCCGCCTACATTGCATGTGTACAACTTTAATTCGCAAAACATTCTAAAAGCAATGCTATCTTCTTAGTTTTTTTTTTCCTTTTTGGCACTATATAATTTTTATGGCACAATGGAGATACTGACGTTTTATCTGAACTTTTCGGTTTAAGATTCTTCGGATATATAAATAAGGAAGTTTACTTACGGCAACAACGACATCTCGGGTGGCTAAGGTTAGAATATCAGCACATGAGACCTTGTTCCGACAATGAGGTTTGGCGTCAAGGGCTTTTTTAGCTTGAATCACCACATCAAATCCATCTCCGGCTAAGGAAATGTTATCTGGATGATCCTTCTCTGCCTTGTTCTTAGGTGTGGACTGGATCATGACTGAGGCATCACATCCCTACAATATGAATTGCAGCCAATGTATAACTAAGAAAAAAACTTATAGAATCGAAGAAAAAAATATAGTGAAAACATACATTGACAAAGCAGTCGTGGAAGAAGAGACGGAGAGTGGCAGGAATGGTTACAAATGTCTGCTTAACTTTCTTGTGGACAACATTTCTAACAATTTGTTCGACGTTGGGGCAAGTTTTAGAGTAGAAATTGCGGCTTAGCTGCGCGGTGGTTGTGTCGGGAAAGAAAGAGATGGTGAGGCAAAGAGCCACGGCTAGAACTATTCCGAAGCGAGCCATGTTTAGGACAAAAACCGAGAGGGAGAAGAGTTGAATAAAAGTGAAACCGACACACGAAGAAGAGTTGCTTTCAGTTGATTGATGATGATAAAAAGTTGCACGATAAAGGGTTTATATAATGATGGGGTTGAAGAATATAACATACTTTTCAAATTCAGACCAACAATAAAGAAGATCCATTTGTTTTTATTCTATAAGCTGTTAGAAATAATAATTCGATTTTTGGTTAAATGCACCACGCTTTTCCATCTTCATTCATTCATAGTTACATCACTTCTTTATTAAACTTTTTCCAATAGAGTGAAAAATCATCAGAGTTCCACTGTGAAAATGAAACACAAATAACCACCAACATAAATCATCCAATTGCCTTAATTAATTAGATGTGTACTAATTTGATGAATAGCTACATAGAGTAATGTAATTATGATTAATATGCTAAAGCAAAGGTAAAAGTGGGATGACGACTACAGAGAATGTAAAAGTGGAACGAGAGAAACAAAAAGAAGAGAGTAAGAGTAGATTTACAAATACGGAAACTGATGTGGCTTGCACGTCGGTACATAAGTGGAGCATTATTGTTCTAAAAGAATTTTTTTGGCACTGAATATCTAGGCATTGTTAGTTTCGTTATTTTTTATATTCTTTTTGACAGTTTTGTAATTATTTCTAATTTATTTTATTCCGTTGAAATTTGGCTTGCATATAGTCAACAGTGCTGTTCGTTTGGCAGGCGCAGCTTCCTGCGTCTGCGGCTGCGTCTGCGTCAATCTCGTTTAATTGTTGTTCGTTTGGTAGACGCATACGCTCGTTTTAAACGCAAACGCTGGTTTTATCAGCGTTCGCCGCGTGACGCAGTGTCTAGACGCAGACGCAGCCGCAGGAAGCTGCGTCAATCAAACGAACAAATTTTATGTAAAATATAGACGCGGACGCAACCGCAGGAAACTGCGTCTGCCAAACGAACAACACTAACATTTTTTTTTTACATCATAGTCAACATTTTTTTTCGTCTAAATACTTCATTAATAAACCCTTTAATGGGCAATTACATGTAGGGGTGATTATGGTAGTTACATTTGACCCTAAGCGGCCCATTTAGAATACAATGTAGATTGGGCTGAGCATTTTAGACAGAGTAGTCCGACCCGAATTAAAGGGGAAAGATCGGATCGGGTAAAAGTAATATGAATTGCCCGTTTGGAAAACAAATTTTTTTAACGGGTAATAGTCGGATAAAAATTGGGTAAAAATATTTATTTGGATACGTGATTTACCCATTTAATTAGTAGAATATTTAATATTATCTATAAACAGGTCCGGCCCGACAAATTTTGCTGCCTAAAACTATAGAGGTGAAAAAAAAATTTAATTAAAAAACCACTTCTAAAACTCGAACGGTGGTTGTTCGGAGATAATGGAGCACCATAGCCACTAGAATACATGCTACTTTCTCACAAACATGATGCCTTTGCATTATATATAAAACATTTGCGCCTAAAGCTTGTGCTTTGGCCGCCTTATCTCAGGGCCGGGACTGTCTATAAACTTGATAATGTTACAATTTATAATATTTAATCATGTTCAAGTTCATACTTTTAGAACTCGATTTAGTAATTAAGCATTTTTGGAACATAATGAGTATTTGATTTGATAATTTGCCTTTAGATAATAATTTCCTGAATAATGATTCATGATTGTAATCAAATATTTTTATACTTGACGGGGGCTAACAGTATATTTATGGTTCTTTTTAAGTTTAATAGTATTTTGGGGAAATTAACAAAAGTAATCTAAACATTTGAAAAAAAAAGAGTAACCTCAAACATTCTTTTATTGCAAAACTAACTCAAGGGGATAGGGAAAGTACAATTTACCCCTTCATGACCAAACAAAAAAACAGATGTGACAATTACCCTTCTAACCCCGAGAAGTCTGAACGAAGGCTACAGACTTCTTATGCAGACTTCAAAGTCTGCATATATAATTAAATCATGTATTTAAGTTTAAAAAAACAGAAAAATTAGTTTGATTAAAAATACTTATGAATAATAAAAACATAATCATTTACGACATATATAAATTAAAAGTTCATAAAATTCAAATAAATTAAACTTAGTAGGATAATTTAGATAAAAAACAACATATTCAGACTTCATTTGAAGTCTGAAAAATAAATAAATCTTTTATTTAAATTAAAAAATCAAGAAAAATAATTTGATGAAAAGGTGTATGCATTAACTATATATAATCAGTTGCTACTTATATAAATTAAAACTTCATAAAAATAATTGGAATTAACCCTAGTACTCTAAATGAGGTTAGAAACAACACATGCACTAGTTAAACTTTAGGGTTTAGGGTTTAGGGAAGACAAATGTGCATTGTTTGTGATTGAGGGTTTTGCTAAACTTCAAGGGTGAACTTTAAGATTTTAAATATGTTTGTTTTAAATATTAAATCAACAAATACTCGATGTTCATGAATATTACAAACATTTTTGATGATTTTTATTTTAATTTTCTAATCAAGAATTTCGTGTAATATTAATATATGTGAGGAGAATTCTCTAGGAAGTCTGAATTTAGACTTCACTTAACGTCTGAAAATATAATTAAATCTTGTATTTAAATTAGAAAAAACAGGAAAAATAATTTGATAGAAAATGTGTATGAACAAACNAAAAATAATTTGATGGAAAATGTGTATGCACAAACTAAATATAATTAGTTGCTACGTATATAAATTAAAATTTCATAAAAATAAGTCAAAATAACCCAAGTAAGATAAATGAAGTTAGAAACAACACAAGCACTTGTTAAACTTTAGGGTTTAGAGTTTAGGGTTTGGGAGAAGATGTNGCATATATTTGTAGTTGAGGGTTTTGGCTAAACTTTAAGAGACAAAATTAGTATTTTAAATTTGTTTGTTCTAAATACTAATCAACAAATACTTGATGTAAACATTTACAAACATTTTTGATTTATATTTAGTTTAGTTTTTATTAAGATTTCCTAAGATTTTTGTTTAGTAGACTTCTCTAAGAAGTCTACTATCATACTTTATCTAAAGTCTGAAGCTAAAAATTCACTTTTCCGCTCATTTTTTTTAAAAAAATTATTTTTCCGCCGAAATGAAAATATTTTCCCGCCTAATATGTTGATTCTCTCTCAATTTCAGACAACAATTGAAGTCTACTAAAGTAAGAAGGACTCACTTCATTGTGAAGTCTACTTAGGGTTTACTTAACCCTAAAATTTACAATGTAATTTTATTAAAAATTTGACTAAAATTTATAAGTTTTGTGTTTTTGTTTTAGATGACTTCACAAAGAAGTCTAATAAGTAGACTTCATTTGAAGTCTGCGGTTATAATTTCATTTTTCCGTTCAAAAATTTAGGAAAAATTACTTTCCCGCCAAAATAAAAAATATTTTCCGCCTAAACTTCAGTTGAAATCTACTTAGATTTAATAGTGCAGACTTCATTTTGAAGTCTACTTAGGTTTTTACAAACCTAACATTTAGTTAACATATGTATAAGTTTTAAATCTGAAAAAAGCCGACAAAAAAACAAAAAAAGATCTGGAAAAAAATTTGACCCTCTATTCTTCATCTCTCTCTATTCTTCTTCTTCTTCTTTTCTCTCACTTTCCCTCTGTTTCTTTTCACTCTGTGGGGCAGTTATCTCTTACGGTGGTTCCTCGTCGTCGCCGCTGTCTAACCTCCACGTCGCCGCCGTCTCACCTCCACGCCGCCACGCAGGAATTTACAGGTTCGTCACTCGATATCTCATCTCTCTCGGTCTCTCTCCGTCTCTCTCCGTAATACTTCTCATCCATGTTTGTCTCTGTAAATGTCACTGACTTCTTTGGTGACGCAGGTTTTGCCTGTGAGACCTTGGCGGTTTTCTTGGATGGGAAGCTGTGAAACTCTTTAATGTCTTTGAAATCATCAACAGAGGAGGCAGCTGGATTGTTGTCAACTTGTTTCACCAACAAGTAAGACTGTGAATCTTTAACTGTTTCCTTGATTTCGCAACTCGGGTCACGAGAAAGTTCCAGGCTTTTCGCATCCGAGATACCAATTTTACTATGTTTCTTGTCCTGGGATTTCTCTGCCTCTCTTCGCAACGAACGATCTTTATAGCTTTCGCTTGTTCCTCTCTATCGATATTGCCCCCACTCGTTTTGGCTCTTCTTCTTCTTCTTCATCTTCTTCGTTTTTGATTTCTTTTGTTTCTTTGGCTTGTTTGATGATATGGGTTTGGATCTTTTCTTCATTATTGTTGATTTTTATGATGTGATTCTGTCATCGTTAATTTGGTAGAGAGCTTAATGATTTCATCCATGGAAGAGGGTTTTGTTTTTTACTGGATAGTTGTTTGTTACTTTGATATAAATGTATTGCATCTATGTTCAATGGCTCTGATTTTATCTGTTATGATGTTTGTTCACATAGAGAGATTAGCTTTAGTTTTTGTGATGAAATCATTTGTGTGAAGTGTGAAAAGTCTTATGGTTCCTTATAAATCTATGACTATGTTTCATTTGATTTCACCTGTTGATATGGATGTTCGAAGTGTTCAAGCTTCAAAGGGATCAAGATCTTCCTCTCGCCACAAAGGCTCTCGTCGGAGGTATTTCTGGTGTTATAGCTCAGGTAATAAAGTTTCTTACAAATCTCTTTATGTGCTCTGAAGCGTTTCTGTTCATATTCTTCTGTACCTACTCACTATAATTTTGGATCTAGATTTACTCTCTTCATGAACAATTGATCTCTGTGTTTAGCTTCCATTGAAATTGCTTCATAGTAGAAATAATTAAAGAGAGGTTCTTGATTTTTTAGGCGTTAAAGATGAGAATGAGAATTTAATGTAGATCCTAATCTTTGATTGCTCAATGTGTCTAACATATCTTTAATCAATTGCTTATGTTTTCTCGGCTAATGTTCTACCGCGGCGTTGAAAATGTTGAGAGATTTCTAGTTTGTTTATGGCTTTAGTATTGATGATCGAGTGTTATCTATTATGCGAAACAAGACTGAAATGCTTCGTGTTGTGTTCATACTAGGAATGCAGGTAGTGGCTAGCCCAGCTGACCTGGTGAAAGCGAGAATACTAGCAGATGGTAGACTGATTAGCCAAGGTGTGAAACCGAGACACTCTGGACCAATCGAAGCTTTCACTAAAATCGTACAATTGGAAGGAGTGAAAGGGCTATGGAAAGGCGTTCTTCCAAACATCCAGAGAGCATTTCTAGTGAACATGGGAGAACTAGATTGTTACGATCATGCCAAACACTTTGTCATTGATAAAAAGATCTGTGAGGATAACATTTACGCGCGCACACTTGCTTCTATAATGTCGGGTCTTGCTTCTACCACTTTGAGTTGTCCGATTGATAAGAAGTTGTAAAAGACTGAAGAAATTGTATCTTACTATTAGTTTCTGATTGATAAGAAGAGTAAGATTCACAAACGACTTTTGTTCATGCATTAAACTCAGCTTTTGGATGGATGAATTTATACATTTTTAGATTGTTTTCTTTAGAGACGCAAACACGTTTGAGTCGTTGACGTCATTTCCTTCTATTTACTTGACTTGAGCTTTCTCTTCTATTTACTCATCTTAAACTATGTCGATGACTATAGATTATAAATATGGTAGATTTTGTAACAGACTTCTATAGCATATTTCTGTTTTTTACGTTAGAAAGTTCTTGATATCTCTATAACACATAACAATGGCAAACTGGTATAGAAGTAAAAACAATAATTAAACATACATGGGGCAAAAAAAACTTTCAGAAGTAAAATTTTCAGCAAATTTTGCTAAAAGATACTTTCAAAGAACTCGCAGATTTTGGGTGAAGTATGCTCTTTAAAAACCTGGTAGACTTCGTGTGAAGTCTACTCACTATAGGCTTAGAGTATCCGCAACAAAATTTCATAATAAGTATGCTCACCAATGGCAAGTAGACTTGGTCAAGAAGTCTGAAAATATTATAAATTGATTAATCAAACATGAAAAATACATACACCAATAATTATAAAACAAAAAGATTTCAAACTGGTACATAAGCAACACCAATCGCTAAAACACATGGAAGAACAAAAAAATCCAAAATAAAACATTATAAAAATGCTAAAAACAAGATTTTAAATTTTTTTTATTAAATCAGACTTCGTTTGCAGTCTGATAAGTACACTTGGTCACGAAGTCTGCAAATATTATCAAAACGACTAATTAAAATTGAAAATACATACTCAACTAATTATAAAACAAAAAAATAAAAATGGTAAATAAGCAACACCAATGGCTAAAACACATGAAAGAACAAGAAAATTAAAAAAAAAATCCTTTTACAAATGCTATAAACACGATTTTTTAAAAAATTATTAAATCAGACTTCGTTTGTAGTCTGCAAAGTACACTTATTCACGAAGTCTGAAAAATATTATCAAAATGGGTAATTAAGCATGAAAATGCTTACTCCAATAATTATAAAATAAAAAGATGTCAAAATGGTAAGGAAACAACACCAATGTATGAAAAACACGTGAGAACAAAAAAATCCAAAAAAACATTATACAAATGATAAAAAACGATTTTTTAAAAAATTATTTAATCAGACTTCGTTTGCAGTCTGCTCATCAATGGTAAGTGTGCTTGAAAACAAAGTCTGCTCTGAAAATAGAAGTATTCTTCATTTTGAAGTCTGAAAGTAGACAACATATGAAGTCTACACAGAGTAGACTTCATTTGAAGTTTGAATTTTAGGTTAGTTCTGCAANGGTTAGTTCTGCAATTGCCCAAATGTACGAGTAGGCTTCAAATGAAGTATGCTCTAAAAGGAGGTTACTTTTGTAGTTGACCAAAATTTGACTTTTTAAGCAGACTTCATTTGTAGTCTGCGGATGTTTTAGACTTCTCCGAGAAGTCTGCGAGGTTTTCTGACTTCTGGGAGAAGTCTGCAAGGGTTATTTTTGTAGTTGACCAAAACAT
>OVAN01010642.1:0-15529 GCA_900406275.1 Anastatica hierochuntica | reverse complement strand
TCGCACCCTTTATATAGGTCTTCGTGGGCTTGACTCGTTTCCTTTTTCGTCATCGATTCGTGCATATCTTCTCTTGGAAATATTCATTTTTNATTCCTTTTTCCCTGATTCGCATATATCTTTTCGAGATCCTTCCTTATCTTTTCGAAACTTAACATTTTCGCGAAACCCTGGCAAACCGTCATTGTAAGCGGGCCGGTTCTCGCCCGAAATTGTAAGTAGACCGTTATCGCGGTTTGGGCCCTTTCAGGCCGTTTCACGGCTAAGAGATCTTTACGATTTATTGCGGGGAACGGTTTCTCGTAAAAATAAGCGGCAATAGTTTCGTGGAGCGATAAGGCCGATCGTATAGTTTAGACTCTTCCGGTGTTTAAGTTAACCGTCGTTGTTTTACACGATCGATATGAAGTCCACAAAAAGCAAGAATCCTTACGACTATCACCATGATGGTTTGACGGAAACTCCAATCGAGACGAAACGAGAGACGATTAAGTGACGATTCGAAGGAAATGACGATCAGAAAGGACGTGGTTCAGTCAACGGATTACGACTGAACGTTATCCGTGTCTCAGCGCCAACTGGCGCCAAGACAGACACTCTGTCTTGGTGCCAATTGACGCCAAGACCGTGCCTTGGTCTTGGTGCCAATTGTGGCCAAGACCATACCTTGGCCTTGGCGCCAATTGGCGCCTAGACCATGCCTTGGCCTTGGCGCAAATTGGCGCCAAGATGGACCTCCGGTCTTGGTTCCAATTGATGTCTAGATCGGCCTCTAGTTCAGTCGTCAATCGGTTCTAAGACTCGTTCGTAGGTTTGGCGTCAATCGGCGTTCAGACATTTCTCTGAAGCGACGGGGATCTCCAACGCTTTTGTGGTTTCGTATCGCTCTGAAGGACATATTGTGTGGCCTTGTGAGAGTTATTCGAGAACCATCGATGCTAACCTTAGCGCTTGGACGCTCTAGTTGCTTGCGGACGGATAGACTTTATGCGGAGATTGGTCATGATCGACTATCTTCGAAGCTTCGGAGCCAGGTTGGGAGGAGACGGTCTGAATGATGAGAATCTCGGAGTGTTCAGATATCCTTACGATTCCTGTGTCCGAAGGAGAAAAAATCATCTTCGTAGTCCTTTTCAGGCATCGATTTCGTTGGGACAGTTTGTGACCCCAGCAGTAAGGTTAGACGATGTTAAGTCTAGACAACGGTAAGTCTAGTCGATGCTAAGTCTAGACGACGACGAGTCCAGACGTTGGTCGTGTTTCCGAGTAAGTTTGATTAATGATGCGATCTTGGATGTTAATTTCGAGAGGACTGTTTTTGACCCCAACAATGAACGAACAATAAGGAGGTCGAAGGAGTGAAAAGCAGCAAGAAGGAACCAAGTCGGAGGTAGAATGAATGCCCAAGCGGTTTATCAAGGTTGAACATTTCGAAACTCAAACTCACAAGAGTTTCGAGGCCGAGCAACCCAGGGACAAGCTCCAAGGCGCGAAAATCCGAAAGAAGTTGAACACCCGTAAACAAACCCACACAGGGTAAAGTACGATGCTCGACAAAACCAACACGTACAAGTCAAGATGGTGTTCACTGATTCCCATAGCCTTAAGCCAAGGCTAAGGCAAGGAATGCGTCAAAGGAGTGGAAGCTAAGGCAGATGTGATAAAAGGCCATGGCGACAAGTTTTTATATGAGATAAACAAAAGGTGAAGGACCTCATGGATTTTATTACATCATCGGAAAAATTTGTACAAAGGAATGATGACAAGTCAAATACTATAAAACGTCTAATTAGAAGAATGGAAGCTATTACATGGGGTCTCATCAGTACATCTCTAACGACTAAGCTACGGTGAGAAGCCATGCAATATCCTGGAACCCGCATGACATGAAGCTAACGGCGTGGCCTGACTTCTGCTAAGGCTAAGGACGCCTCCTTTCCTTGGACCCAGAGTGCCTATAGACAAAAGACGAGTCTACACCAAGGGGTCACATCAAGTACCCCCTGATGGATAAGATCAGACCCGATTACAAGCACCAGGGCCAAGGACCGGAGAGAGGCGCCTAAGGTGAAGACTCACCCATAACCTGGAGAAGACTCAAGTCCTTCTATTTCCATGGCGACAATAGACCCCGAGGAGTCCAAAGGGACCCAAGCCCGTCCATTGTAGTTGTTGTGGCCACAATGGTCTAAGATGGTCAGACGACCGTACTAAGGGTCCCATCGTCTTCCGACCATGGTTTCTGATGATGATGCGGCTCATCTTCAACCTAGATAGCCATCTTCATTCTGTCAGTCCTTGTCATGGATAGCCTTGGCAAAATTAAATCCAAGGGAAGCGCCCAGGATATCCAACACAAGAGGAGGAAATCACCAAGGTGGAATTATTCCATTCGAATGGTCATGGTAGCAGCCAAGGCAATGACCCGCCAACGTTGCCTGGCTTGATGAAAGATCTTGAAGTTTGTCACTCTGTTACCGCAGGCGATGCACACCTGCAGGCCAAGTCTAAAGCACCATGGAGAGATCGACGTGAAGCGTTGGCCTTGATTCCTTGTCTTGACGAATTCTCCTCCAATGGGCCACGGAAGAAGTCTAGAGGCGATCCTCAAAACTGGAGAAGCCCAAGAGTCTTCTAAGCGAGTCTGAATCTTTAATGATCTCATCTCGGACTTGAGAGCCAGAAGAAGAACGGTCAGGTTGCATGTCTATAAATGCATGATGGGACACTAAAAGCCGAACTTTAGCGGTCTCCACGAGGTTGTCATAGAGATCAGATGGTTGAAGCACGACGATTTGCTGCAAAGGTCAGAGGAAAACATTACCTTAGTACTGGGAGTTGAAGCGGTAGAGACGCGAACGATGGAAGTCATTAGAGATCTGTAGAATCAAAGGAGAAATGGTCAAAAAACTGCTCAAAGATCTACGTAAAAGATCATCGACGGTGAAATCCCTAAGTCAAAATTGAAGATCTACTGGCATCGCCTCAGTACAATCGCTACTAAGGGTAAAAGAAAGCCATATCTACCGGAAATGTGCCCAGGACTTACCAGAAAAAGCAGAGGAAGTGGTGGCCTCTTGAGAGAAAACCGTAATCTGATTTTGAGGAGACAAGTGAAAAAGTGAAATGACCAAGACTCATCAATTTTCCGCCTATATAATCCTAACGGTTATGGGCCAAGAGCTGATGAGACTCACCAAGGATGAAGCCATAGCAGCAGAAACCATGGCGAGAGCTTTTCTTGTTTTTTATTACTTTTACAAAGTCGATCACAAAACTAAGGTATGAACCGAAATCTCTTAAGACAAGATCTACTCTTCAAATTCCACACGTAAAAATGAATAGTGGGGGCAACTGTTGTGGGTAATTTTATTTCCTCAGAGTCCAGCCATAGCCTAGACCAAGGAGATATAAATAAAGCCCCTAGTTGTAGGTGCTAACCAAGGCCATAGCCAAGGACACCATCGCCAAGTCGAGGCCATAGCCAAGGTAGGGCGGATATCCCCTAAGTCGGTCCAAAATCTTAAGAGATAAGGACAAATACCTTATTGAATCTTGGGAAATATTTCTTTTGTATGATAAGCTCGAATATAGGAGCTATCCATAAAATAAATGGAAATACCCTAACTCGAAAGCTATAAATACAAATGGAAGGACCCTAATTCAAGGATACGAGACTTTACACCCAAACAACACGCACATATTGTAATTGACCTCTTATTCATCAATAAAGAAGAGTCTTTTGCATATTTTGTCTCTTCCGCTCATCTTTCTTCTTCCAAAACCCTAAAAACCATCGACATACCATGTTCTTGTTCTTCTCCATTGAAAATCGTCCAAAAACCCCCCAAACAAAAAATATACATGTTTTCATTTATTATAAATATATTACATTATGTATCTAAAGAATACTTTATCCACCATAGAGTTGTCTACGTTCGTGTATGTGGCAAGGCGCGAAAGATTCGTCTATCGTTTAAAAGTGTATAACGCGTTTTAGAACATTGATGAATATAATTATCTTATAAATGATTAAGATCTCGCTAACGGGACAAACAACTATGAATCTTCGTTGTTGGAAAAGGAGAGTGTGGTAAAGGTGGCGTAACAACCGTGGACACTAACACTAATTCCTTTAACTACATGCCAACATTTGGGTTTTTAATTTCATACTAAGACTTAGTCCGCGCTACGCACGAATTATTGTATATATTATTTTGTTATAAATTATGAAATGTTGTTTTTATTTGAATTATACTTTTTTGGCATCGTTGCTTAAATCTTTAGAGCATTTGCAGTGAGGAGTTCTCTAAAGTGTTTTCAAAATTAAAATAATAAAAAACATTTAAGAAGAGAAGAGAAAGTGTGTAAAAGCTCTCGTGGGAGAAACTCCCAACGCATTTCTAGAGCTATGCTCTTTAGTTATCTTCTTTTGATTGGTTTTTTTTTAAAATTAATTATAAAATTAAATTATACTCTTAGAGCATCTCCGGAAAAAAATTTTCATTTTGAATATTTAAAGTTTGCAAAACTTCATATTTGCAGTTTAGAGAAGTTCTTCTCCAAAAACAAATCTTCAAACGTAACTTGAAAACTATTTTTACTTTTTATTATGACCTTATATTTATCATAATTAATGTTAATTTCGTTAAACTTTTATAAATAACTAACACATATACAAAAGTATCAATTAATAAAACATTACACTAAAATTTGACATAGAAATACTTAATTAAATAATAAATTATAAGAAAATACCACACTATTCCATAAAACTATAAAACTATTTCGTAATGCTCCCATATATGATTTATTAGTGCACTTCGTGTAGATTTTGGGGAAAAATCACGTGACTATTAATGTTGTTGTAGTATTTAAATTTATGTATTAATTATGTATTTGTAATCATGTGTAAAAGTTAAATTTATAAGAACATATTTGAAATATTATATTATAAGCTATACAGTTTTTAATGACTTAAATGACAAACGACAAAATTTTGAAAAATTAAAAGATATGATGTGTAATTGTAGAGAATAAAATGCAAAAAATATGAAATGATTGCCGATAAAAATTTTACTATAAAAACTTTAAATTTGAAGTTTTAAAGTTTTTTTTGGAAAGCAAAAAATTTCATGTTTGAAGATTTAGAGACTTATTGGAGATGCTATTAAAGACTTATTTTGAAAGCTCTATCAATTCCCTTTCACTTGAGTTTTGTCATATATATATATACATAGATATATATATATACCAATAATTGTTTTGTACTTGTCGACAAAAAAAAATGTTTTGTACTTAGCCAATGTTTTGTACCAATATATACATGGTTATATTTTATTTTCATTCTCTAGTAACCTTTTTAAAAGTTATATATTATAAGGTTCACTTTTTCACACCTTAAGATAAAATAAACATTAAAATGAGATGTGTATAAATGATAGGATATTCCATTTATTGGAATGGATTCGTTTCTTTTGGTTTAATCTTAACATTACTGTTAGAATAAATGCATGATTGATACATTGAATTAATACACTCAATTGTAGCAGTAAATTATACCTTCAAGTGTTGTTCAAATAAATAAGAAAGGAGAGTAATTACGTTGAAAGTAAAAGTGTAGGTAGTTGTTTTATAAATCTGTAAGACAACACTTTAGAAGTTATAACAGCATAATTAAAACTCATACGGGAATATATGCCTGTTGATGGACTTAATAATTTTGTTTTCGCATTTCGGTTTCATTAGTTAAATGAAAATGTGAAGGCATGACCGAAAAGTGAAAACATAATGAAAGCGGAGAAAAACGATCATTTCATTGGTTTTTCCGTTTTTCGTATCATTTGGTCTATTTTCAGTGTCAATTAAGACTTTGATTATGCTCTTATGCCCACATATTGATTGAACTCATGACTCTTTTCCATTTTCTTCACTTGATTTCCTTTGTCGTTTTTAAACCCCGCGTCTCTAGTCTGAGATTGTCAGTACCATGTCTATTATTGTGAACGACATTTAAGAAAACAAAATCAAGCCAGTGCATAATTAAATACTTGAGATTAAAAAACTTTTTATTGTTTTTTCTTTTTTGATAATTACAAACAAATCATGACCACCCATTATAGAAGATACTTTCTTATCAGTCAACTCATAATCACTTTACAAAAAATACTGTAAATATTAAGGTCATAAAAACTTTTAAATTATTAAAGAATAAGAATAATAATGGTGAACTTATCGCCTCTGCCAACACATGTTTTATTAAACAAATGTCACAAGCGTTGTGAAAGATCATACAACATAGTGGGATGGCAACAAATCACTAAATGCTTTTGTAACACATGTGGTCTAAGAAACAAACTCGCGCATCACCTTTAAAGCTCTTTACCAACTGGTTTCTCTATATCCATGTTAATAAAGATATGCAATTACTTACATTTTTGTTGTCTCGCCACCATCACTCGTTTTATGATAGTCCGAAAATCTACAAGACATAATAAGCAATGAATATTTAAAACTTTCAAACTATTTTGTAGCTGAGTAAGAGTATTCTCAGCAAATCCATTCAAAAAACTTTCTTATTTTCTAGCAATTATCATCAAATAATATATAATTCATTGTTAAATAGCATGATAAGAAATTCATAAGTTAACATGAAGGAAGCAGATTATCCACACAATATCTAACCATAAAACATCTTCTAAAGAGCTTGGTGATAAAAGTATACCTAACTGAACCAAAAATTTCTTTTTCACAGTTTCTTCTCATGCTTATGATACAAAATCCTATATTAAGCTGGTCAATTACTTCACATAAGCAGCATGATCCACGGATCAAGAGTTCCTTCATACATAAAAAAAAGAGAACACCATAACTAATAATTTTCAATTCTTTCTGACATTAAACTTACAAACAACAACCGGGAAAATGGATATCTTCAACTTTTCTAAAGGTCTATTTCATGTCAAAGAATACTATTAATTAAAGAGGATCAACTTCGACAAAGATATCACTTTATTAATATATGAAATCACACCCTAATGAAGTCGATCTTCTCCTAGACCTTTTTCAGAAAGGATTGAGGCCCCAAGATCTAATAATCTTCTGTCTAACTTCTCTGTTACAAACTACAATAATTCAGGAGAAATCGATTAGAAGAATTTTTGTTACAAAAGAATATATGTGACTGGTAAGATTTGTTAGCGTAACAAGTTCAGGCAAAAAACAAAGTAAACTAAGTTCAGCTAATATTTTCCCAATTGAATGGAAACTACTTTAATCATTTTTTATTCATTAACGCCGATAACTATTCATATAAAAGTATAAAAGTTTTTTTTTCCCTCATGGTTTTAGTGGAGTAAAACGTGTTACTCTAGTTATTGTATATTTTTTTTTCTTACCACACTTTTTAACCATTTAGTTTGTTTACATTAACGCTAGACGTTCATCAGTCGCACCCTATATGTTTTAGTAGAGGGATAAATACCACCACCTTTTTGCTTTTCACAAAAATCAAGACAACTTTTTTCCCCTTATTTTCTTACTTGATTGGTAGAAAAGTAGCTGAACTTAGAGTAAATTTTTATTTTGGTGGAAAATATTACGCTAACACTAGCAATCAGTCACACCTAATGTTTCAGACAATATCTGGATGTGAGGAATTTTAGATTAATTTGGAACGAAATATAAAGTGAGAGAACTTACATAGTTTACTGTCGGGTTCAATCTCTCGACGACCATCTACGTTTCGATTACAACATAGAATTAGATAGTCTCGCAGGTTTAATGGTGGAACCTCAGCTCGAATTCTTTATATTTGAAGTCTGGTTGACGATGGTGATTTTTGGTTTTAGTGAGGTATGACGTCGGTTGGGTGGAGGTTGCGGGGCTTTATAAACTGTGAGAGGAGGGCATGTGAAGGAGACGAAGAGGCTGGTCTATAATGACGATTTAGGTTACATTTGAGAGAAGTCGAAATGTCCATCGAAGGGAGAGGAAATGTCTCGTCGTGGTGAAATGTATGCTAGGGTTGTATTGACGGGCCAATTAATACTTCCACAGACCCTCGATTTCATTTTTATGGGCTTCGATGTGTTTCACCCCAATAATCCAAGTTTGAAAAGAAGCTAAAGGGTGTTGTGGGAGCTTTTTGTGCATTTTGAGAGGATGTTGTGGACACTTCCAAATGCTTCAATTTGTCCCTTTTAATTAGTTAGATATAGTTATGTGTTTTGAGTTTCTTTGAATTGTAGGTGTAAACACCTAAAAAGTTTGCAGTAAAATGATTCATTGACGAAGAAAATATGAACGTTAGTGTCGGAGTGGAAGAGTCAATATAGTAGATGTTTACTAAATTATAAGTAAATTCTTAATTATGTATAATTAACCATAATAACTTCTATTAATGGAAGAATAAATAGTGAATAATTGCAAGTCATATTCATAATTAAGGGACACGTGTCACCACATTATCTGATGAATCAGCGCGTACATGCGGATTTTATTCTTAAATTATTAGCTACGTTTTTTTTGTTGAAAATTTAAGCTAACACTAATATGTTTAATTAAGTTCTATATCATTAATATAAAAATAGAAATATAATTTTCTTAAAATTAAAATACACAAATCATTTACCAATAAAGAATTGATTATGCATATTTAGTTTACGGTTCAACTTTTCAAAATATATCTTACTTATTTACTCATTACCAAATATCATAAAATGTATTTATTTAAGACAAATGGTATTGCTTTTTCCTCCTAGATTTACAATTTATTGAATAAAAAAGAAAAATATATAAATAATGGTGAAATATACGAATTTTTTTTTTAAATTGTAAATTAGTTATTCACATATATATGGGATATCTCCTTGAATTATCTTCAAAATTATAATTAAGCTTTTAATGATGTATAAATAATCATGATAAATTATCTTTAATGAAAGAATAAATAGTGAAGTATTTCAAAAGGCATATTCATAACTAAAAGTACACTTGTCACCATAATATATGATGAGGTGGCACTCTTATGGAGTCTTATGGAGAGAGTTCCACAAATCATATATATGATTGATCAAATTGACTCTCCTTATTAATTTTTGTAAATTGTATATAACACTTTTAAGTTATAGTTTTGAAATAGTTGTAGTTTGTCTTTTATTCGACGCTCAAATTTAAAAGGCTTATTTAGTCTAGCGGTAAACGAGGAATACCTAATCTACAAGGTTAAAGGGTTTGACCATTCTTCTTCCTTCACATTTTTTTCTTTTTTTTTAAAAAAAAAAATTTATTAAAAATGAAGACTCCGAGCTAGAGAAACAACAACTCATCATACGGCCACAAGACCACCTTATTTTTTTTTCTTTTTGGCACGAGACCAATCTTACTTTTAAACTTTTTTTTTCAGTGAAATATATAAACACTACAAAGGGGCCAAATATTTTTCCACTTACGGTCCATGAAAGCTCAGGGCTGGTTGTGATCTTTGGTATTTTGTCAAATATTGGGATGGCCATTTGTCATAACCATTGTTTGGAGGTTTTTTGGATATTTTTCGTTGGAGAAGAACAAGAACAAAGAGGTAAGGGTTTTTGAGAAAGAAAGATGAGCGAAGAGAGACAAAACATTTGTAAACGATTCTTCTTTATTGATGAATAAGAGATCGAATACAATAGTGTATTTGGGTGTCCAAGTTTTTGGATCCTTGAATTAGGGTTCTTCCCTTTGTATTTATAGTTTTTCGAGTTAGGGTTTCCATTTATCTTGTGAATAACTCCTATATTCGAGCTTATCATACTAAAGGAATATTTCCGTAGATTCAATTAAGGCATTTGTCCTTATCTATTAAGATCTTAGACCGACTGAGGGGATATTCGCCCTACCTCGACTATGGTCTCGGCTTGGCGATGGTGTCCTTGGCTATGGTATGGGTTATCACTTGCAACTAGGGGGTTAATCTATGTCTTCTTGGTCTAGGCTATGGCCGGACTCTAAGAGAATAAATTTACCCCAAACAGTTGCCTCCCCACTCTTCATTTTCCATGTGTGGAATTTGAAGAGCAAATCATGTCTTAAGAGATTTCGGGTTCATACCTTGTGCTGGGATCGACTTTGAGTAAGTAATAAACATAAGAAAAAGCTCCTGCCATGGTTTCCGCTGCTATCACTTCATCTTTAGTGAGTCTCATTAGCGCTTGGTGGGCCTCATCTTTTTTGATGAACTCTTGGGCTTGAACTCCATGACGTAATTTGGGCTTCTCTTTTTAACTTTGGCCCATAACCGCTAGGGTTATATATAGGCAGGAAAGTGATGAGTTTTGGTCATTTCACTTTTTTGCTTGCCTCCTCAAAGTCTGATTATAGTTTTCTCTCGAAACATCACCACTTCCTCTGTTTTTTCCGGTAAGTCTTTAGCGCATTTCCAGTAGATCTGGCTTTTTTACTCTTAGTAGCGATTGTGTTGAGTCGATGGTAGTAGATCTTCGATTTAGACTTAGGGATTTTACCGTTGACGATCTTTTCCATAGATCTATGGGCGGTTTCTGACCATTCCTCTTTTGATTCTACAGATCTCTAACGGTTTCTGTCATTCGTGTCTCTGCTGCTTCAGCTTCCAATACTAAGGTAATGTTTCTTTTCTTATCTCCATGGCGAATCGTCGTGCTTTAGCCATATGATCTCTATGAAATTCTTGTGGATATCGCTTAATTTTGGTTATTAGTGTCTCTTCATCCGTCTATAAACATGAAACCTGATCATTCTTCTTTCTGGTTTGCAGTTTCGAGATGAGATCATCAAAGGATCGGCTTCAGATTCGCTTAAGAGACTCTTGGGCTTCCCCAGTTCTGAGGATTGCCTCTAGATTTCCTTTGTGGTCCAAGGGTGGAGATTTTGTCCTGACAAGGAATAAGGGCCAACGCTTCACGTCAATCTCTCCATGCCGCTCCAGATCTGGGCTGAAGGTGTGCATCATATGTGGCGATGGAGTGACAACCTTTAGGGTCTTCCATATAGCAAGGCAACGGTGGTGGTTCATTGCGTTGGTTGCTGCCATGGCCATCCAAATGGAACTCCACAATGGTGATCTCCTTCTACCGCTTTGGACATCCTTCGCGCTTTCCTTGGATTCAAACTCGTCAAGGCCATCCAGGACAGGGAGTGACGGAACGAAGATGGATTTCCAGGTCGAAGGTGAGCTGCGTCAGCATCACGAACCATGGTCGGAAGATGATGGAACCCTTAGTACGGCGGCCTGATCATCCTGGGTCATTGTGGCCGCAACAGCCACAATTGACGGGCTTGTGTCCCCTTAGACTCTTCGAGGTCTATTGTTGCCATGGCAATAGAAGGACTCGAGTCTTCTCCAAGTTGTGTGTGAATCATCGCCTTCGGCTCCTCTCTACGACCCTTGACGTAGGTATTTGTATTATGGTCTTATCTGGTCTACTAGGGGAAGGTCTATCGTGACTCCTTGGTGCAGATCTGTCCTTTGTGGATACGCACTCTGGGTCCAAGGCAGGGGAGGCTTCCTTAGCCTTAGCAGAAGCTTGGTCACGTCTTTGGCTTCAGGTCATGCGGGTTCCAGGATATTTCATGGCTTCTCACCGTAGTTTAGTTGTTAGAGATGTACTAATGAGGCCCGATGTAATAGCTTATGTTCTTCTAGTAAGACGCTTTGTAGTATTTGGTTTGCCATCATTCCTTTGTAAAGAATTTTCTGATGATGTAATAAAATTAATGGACTCCTTTGCCTTTTCTTTATGAAAACTTGTCGTCATGACCTTTTATCACATCTGAGTTGGCTTCCACTCCTTCGATCCCTTCCTTGTCTTAGCCTTGGCTTTTAGGCTATGGGAATCTAAACTTGCTCCCGAGGTAGCCGTCGTCTTTGAACAAAAGATATGGATACCTTTTCGTGACCTTTCCTTCGTCATCTCAAGGATCCATAGCAATCGTCTTATTGCAAGTAAGTAATTTTCGCCAGTAAAAGCCATGACCATTCTCGATACTTCTTCAAGTGGCGAAAGTCTGGATACCCTCGATAGCTTTTTAATGAAAGGCCACAGGGATCAGCGATCGTCATCTTGACTCGTATGCACTGGTTTTTTCTAACACCGTATTTTAGCCTGCGGCGATTCTTTACGGGTGTGAACTCCTTTCAGATTTTCGCGTCTTGGAGCTTGTCCTTAGATTGTTTTGTTTCGAAACTCTTATGAGTTCGAGTTTCAAAACCTTTAACCTTGGAAAACTGTCGAGGCTTTCATCTTGTCATCTGCTTGGATCCTTCTTGTTGCTTTTCACTATTTTGACTTTTTATTGCTTGGTCATCTTCTTAGTCTATCATTCTGGTAGACATGCTCTATCGAGGAGACGCCCAGTCAACATTATGGCTGTAGGAACTGAAATTCGCACTGTCAATTTTCGTAATCGAAGGAAAGCCAGGAAACCCTAACTTTCCTTGAGGTCCTGGATTTCTGCTAAACCAAACAACGACAGATCAAAGTACGAAATAACATACGACAAAATCAAAAGCAAAGAGAATCGAAAATTAAAGTAGAGAAATAGAGATCTTATTCTGAATCTACGTTGAGCGTTACAATAGGTGATAGGCCGTGGCTGCGAGAGCTGTCAGCGAGTATCCTAGTTCTAACAGCGTAAGACTTGTAAACCTAGTTGAGATGCAGCTCGCTAACAAAAACGAAAATAAACCTAAAAGCTCTAAGTGTGGATTGTGAAGAAATTTTTTGTGTCCCCCAGTTCTTCCCCTTAGCCCCTCTTTTATATGTCTTCGTAAGTTGACCTCGTTTCCTTTTCCGCCTTAGATTTGAGCATATCCTTCCGCGGAAATATTCTTTTTTTCGAGAATATTCCTTATCTTTACGATTTTTCCATATTTATCTTCAAACTTAACTTTATCATGTTTTCCTTTTATCTATCCCGGAACTCGGGTAAATCGTTGATGCAGTTGGGTCCATTCTCGTTCCGGAACTGTAAGTGGACTTTTATCGCGTTTTGGGCTTTCTTGGGTCGTTTTGCGACTAAGTGATTTTTACGATTTCTTTCGGAGAAATTGTTCTTTGCATGATTACGCAGTGATGGTTTCGCAAAATGATAAGACCAACCGTATAGTTTAGATTATATCGGTGTTCGAGTTAATCGTTATCGTTTTATACGATCGATACGAATTTTTTACGAACATAACAAGTCTTTACGATTATTATCGCGAAACTTTAACGGAAACTCCAATCGAGAAAAACTAGAGACAATCAAACCGAGATTCTAAGGAGAAGATGATCGAGAGAACATGGTTTAGTCAACCGTGGGCGATTAGACGTTGCCCGTGTCTAGTCGCTCGGGTGACTAGACCTTACGAGGGTCTAGTCGCCTGACGGGCGACTAGACTTGTGATGAATCTAGTCGCCCGACGGGCGACTAGACTTTCCATTGTTCGTATTGCTCGTATTTCCGAAGCAACATGGTTATTCGTCGTTTACGGCGACTTCTCATCTCTCTGAAACTTGTGTATTGAAATCTCTCGAAGGTCTCGAACGTTGATTTCGATATTCTCGCGTTTAGTTGCTCGCGAGTGACTGGACTTCGCGAAGTGATTGCCTATGGTTGGCTAGACCCGAAGCTTCGACATTTGGCTGAGAGGAGATCGACTAGATGACAAGAGCCTCATAATTAATAACCCTCTTACGATTTTCATTCCCGAAAGAGAGACAATGTTTCGGTTATGATTTTTAGGCATCAATTTCGTCGTGAACATTAGGTAAGAATCGTTGAAATGTTCTTGCGAACTTTAAAGCACGTTAGGTAAGTTAGGCGGAATTGATGGCTAAAAAGTCCGAGGATGAATAGTAAATTTCTCTTTCTATAAATTAGAGGAGTAACTTTCCAAATCTTCCACTTGCTCATTTTCACAAGAAAAATTCCTTAAGGTTAAAAAAAAACTCCTTATCCTTTTCATCTCTCTCTACTCTTTTGTGTTATGGCTTCGAATGCTCGAGATTCCGCAAATGCTTTACCGTCGATTTTCGACCCCGAAAGCCTACGAGTTCGGGAAGGTGACGTTGTACCGAAAATAGAATTTGTGCCGCACTCGGTCAATCCCAAGGAAGCGAGGGAGTATTGGCGTGCTACGTGTGGTATCAAAGCTCCACCGCCCGACTCATGGTGTCCGCCGAGACAGACCTTCAAAAAGGATGCTAGTAGGCCGAGCGGGTGTCGAGAATCATTCTTCGCCGTCATCCGGGATTTCTGCCGAGTTCTCGAGGAGGTGGAGTTCCGAATGCCGAAGGTCTGAGAGGATATTGATTCTCTGCATCGTGGTTTCTTTACGTGCTACGAGGCGCATTTACTGTTTTGTCGACTATGAGCGCGCATAATGGAGGTGGCATTACCGAGGACAGGAGGGGGCCATCTGGGGGGCGTGGTTCCACGATCTACTTGGCGGAGATGAAAGCGGTCCGAGTCAACCTTCGATGTCATTTTTGGAGAAGGGTCAGACTTGGACGCCTTTCTCTCTTGTTTTGATGCCCCGACGCATCAACCCGCGGCTGATGCGGGATTCGTTAAGTATGGGCTATATGCAGAGGCCTTGTGTTTGTGCATGAGGGTTAGTTTTCAAACACACGACATGATTCCGATCACTCAAGTGATATCGCTCCTAACCTCTTAAAGGATTCCTTTTTTGCAGAGTCTCCACGTGATGGATGAGGCCCTTAGGCGAGCAACTTCGAGGCGCAGATGGCTCGGTTCAAGGCCGAGAGACTCGAAGAAGAGAAATCTCGCCTGAAAAGGGAGGTAGAAGCGT
Source organism: Anastatica hierochuntica (assembly GCA_900406275.1). Lineage (NCBI taxonomy): Eukaryota > Viridiplantae > Streptophyta > Magnoliopsida > Brassicales > Brassicaceae > Anastatica > Anastatica hierochuntica. Next base: position 714 of record OVAN01010642.1, on the reverse strand, counting down.
CCTCTCTTCATGAGAAGGAGTTGGCGCGTGATATGATCCTAGATGAGAGGATCTCGTCCCTTGATGCACTTCATGAGTTGTGATGATGATGATCAGAAAACTATGGCTTAACCAATGGTTTATTGAATGAATCAAGTGAAACCTCTTAAACTTGCGGAATCTCTTTAAGACTTTCTAAGTTACACACTTGGATAAGAGTGTAAGGATGGATTGTTAGAAACTTCTAAGTGGTATAGAATCACTCTCAGACTTTCAGAATTGTGTTTGTAATGCAAGGACATAATCTGAATACACTAAACAAACTTTTGATCAAACAAATTTCAGAAAGAAAGTTTTAGAATAAGAAAGTGTTTGATAAGTTTTCTACAAGGAAAACCACAAAAATATAAAGAAGAAATGAGAGAGAGAGAGAGAGAGAGAGAGAGAGAGAGAGAGTGCATGAAAACTAAAAGTTTGTATATGCACAAAGCCTAGGAAATCAAAACAGACATTAAATACTAAATTTAAACATAAAATTGGCTCCTCTAAATTTCGTCACCCCCTTTGAGCATAGAATATATCACTTATTTTGGGCTTGAANAATTTCATCAAGAGGTCTTTTATTTAAGTGTTGTGGCCTTACCTCATTAAAAACCTTACTTAGAAAACCCATTGGGACAAAATCAAGTGAAGAGAAAAAGAGTGTAAGTCACAACACCTCTCTTGATGACTTGC
>OVAN01010641.1:0-12932 GCA_900406275.1 Anastatica hierochuntica | reverse complement strand
GAATGCACATATCTGGATTATTTTCTGATTGGTGGTTTGTACTTGGATAGTTAGGGGACATGGATATCAATATACTCTTTCTCTCCTGCGATTTTGCATATTTTTTGCTTTTCTGACGCAGTTTTGATACTCTAAACACTCTGAGCCTCACCACTAAAAACCCTTGAATACCTAGCCTGATTCTCTGATTATGAGTTCTTTGGTGAAAAGTTTCACGCTTATCTTAATTGAATGTAGAGAGTTATTAACATGGATTTTAGAGTATGGATGGGCTTGGGAGGTTATGCAACGATTCTTGGGGAGAATGTTCTAACTGTTCTGAGTCTTTATGGTTATCGGAATTAGCGTGGAGTAAGGTATTCTGAGAGCATGCAGTCCATTCGGTTTTTGATGTTTCTTTTCCCGCAGGCTTAGTCTTCGTTTCCTTTACTTGAGGACAAGCAAAGATTCAAGTTTGGTAGTCTTCATTTCCTTTACTTGAGGACAAGCAAAGATTCAAGTCTGGGGGATTTGATGTTTTAGTATTTTAGTAGGTTTTTAGTACTGTTTTCATTCGTGATCGATGGTTTTTAGTATGTATTTGGATTGTTTTGGCGCGGATTTGTGTTCTTTGTTGTTTTTACAGGATTCGAGCTTGAATGTGCGAAAAGGAAGCATTTTGGATGGATCTCAAGCCTCGAAGGAAGTGTTTGCGCAAAGCTAGAAAATACCCATATTTTTGGACACAGATCAGCCGATCTAGGGACATGGATCGATCGATCCCTATCCTGATTTTCGGACCGATTTTATGAAGAACCAGACCGAACTTATTTCAAACCGAATTTCATCAAAAAGACCTAGACTCGAGTTTCTCTTTTGATTATGCAATTTTTGAGTTTTAGAGAGAGCNCGAATCTGAGAAGAATTCTGAACCTTATTCTTTGTTTAATGATTAATACAATGATGTCTCTCTCTGATTTAATTTGTGTTGATTCTCTGAACATGAGTGAGTAGTTTAATCGTTGGGTTTAAGGTTCTCACAGAGGGGATTCATGATTTGTTGATATAGGATTGCATGTTTAGGGATATTATCTAATAGATCTTTTTCTATAGTTAATTGTAATGCATGAAACTGAATTGATCTCTTAATTTCTGATATTAGGTTGTTTAACTGCTGGAAGGTGAATGTTTAAACGCCTGAAAGAATTATAGATCAGCAATTCTTCTTAAGCCAACGAAAGTTGATTTTTAAGTGAATTGTGAACCTATCAACCTGTTAGTACTGCATGACTAGAAATCGAGGGTCAAGGGAAGTTAGTCTCGAGGTTTTTGGTGCATAGGGCGTTGATACTACGGAAGTAGATCAGTTCTAGATTAGAAATTGAGTTCAAGACGGTTCTTAACCTCTTACCAAATCTGTAGTTTAAGTCAACAATGAAATGTTTCCCTGAAAATACCCGATACCAAACACTTATTTGAATTGTTTACAACCTTTTCTTGCTGCCTGCTTTCTTTGCTTTCTTACTTTCAACATTTGGATCATCTTACAGAACATCTTTTTAGCCTTAGTCCGTTGTTTGAGCTTGATTCTTTGTGCTACTCTTTGGTCTCTGTGGATTCGATCATGAACCACTACAACGTACATCTGTACGCTTGCAATGTTATCTCGGGTGAAAACCTAAGCATATCAATTGGTCAGACCATGATTCCTTAAGCGAGGTACAACCCGATGATCAAAGCTTTGTATTCTGTCTCATTATTGTAGGTGGTGCATCCGAGTCTAAGCACTGCTTTATGACCTTTCCACTATAAGAGGTCAGTTTTATCTCAATCCCAGAGCCTTTCTTAGATAATGCTCCATCGACGTGGGGCAACCACGTTTTGAATAGCATTTCGGTGTTTTTGTCGGTTGTAAGCTCGATAACAAAACCATATAACTTACGTTTGTGTTTTTTCCTAGGTTGGTGTTCGATATTGTATTCACTGAATTTGATAGCCTATTTAGCGAGCGATCCGGACTGGCTTGGACTATGAAAAATAGTGCATTTGGTTGCCAGGTCATCACTATAATGGAGTGAGACTGAAATATGGTCTCAGCTTGCATGCTAATAGCGTGTCTCAATATCGACAAGGGTTTTTCTTATGCATAAAATATGCTTATTCTGACGTTGTTCTTCTTGTATAAGGATGCCACAAATTGTCTCGTTTGTAACCACGATGTACATATACAATTGCACCCCTACCAATGGCTTAGAGAGCATGAGAGGGTTAGTTAAATATGGTATGAGCTATTGGAATCCTTGTTTGAACTCCTCGTTCCATGGGAAAATTTTTAGTTCCCTTAAGAATTTGATAGAAGGGGAACTACTAACCAGTGGATTACATTTTGCGTGTTCTATTTGGGGAAGAAATTTCCAAAAATGTTGAAATATGGTTTGGATTGGCCTCGATTCCTCTCTTGGTGACGAAGTATCGAAGAAACTCTCCAGATGTAACCCAAAGGTGCATTTGGTTGGGTTGAGTTTCATCCCGTATTGGGTTAGGATTTCAAAACAATTGCAAAGTTGTGGGACATGGTCACCCTCTTTCTCACATTTGACTAGCATATTGTTTATGTTAATTTCCATGGTATTCTGAGCTGTCCAGAGAACATATAGTTAATGAGGCCTTAATTGTTTATGTCAACATTTTTATGCGCGCATTCTTCGGTAATAATAAGTTTCTCTTTCAGAAACTAAAGTGGTTTTTTCTTGATAATCTGGGTACATCATGATCTGATTGTACATAGGAAAGGCATCCATAAAGCAGAGTAGGTTGTGGCCAACCATGGGCTTGACGAGCGGTCGATGTGTTGAAATGAAAAGCTATCATTCGAATATGCCTTGTTTATGTACGTGAAGTATGCTTACTCTTCACTTGCCATTTTTCTTTTTAACTACCAATGGAATTGCTAACCAGTTCGGATATTTTACCTCGTGATTGAACCAATTTTCAGTAACTTATCTACTTCGTCATTCACAGCCTAAGCTCGGTCAGGACCGAGCATGCGACATTTTTTTAACGTGTTTATTTTTGTGATCAACATTTATTTCATTAATGTTTATTGTGAGATTGATTCCTTTCATATCTATGGTGGACCAAGAAAATGCGGCCATTTCTATTGCAAATTTTCGAGGTATTTGCGAGTAAAAAGTGAGAGAAATTTTTTCCCTCGCAATGTGGTCGTAAATTTATGAAAATACACGTTTTTAACAAGACTAACTAAAATTTGCGAGGAAAATTTCCCTCGCAAATTCTTAGTAAATTCCTTGAAGTTCCCTAGCAAATTTGCCTTTCGCAATTTCCAAGCAAATCAGTAGCAAAATTTTATTATATATACAACTCTCCACTCTCCCATTATCTTCACCAATTCACAATTCCAAAAAAAAAAACAAAAATAATGTCTGCTTCGGAGCACGAAATTTTTCGTCCTGCGAGGATGGATGTATCGGCAGAGAGACCTAGATACCGTTGAAGTTACAAAAGAGTATCGTGATAGTCTGCGCGGATTCATCTACCAGGCAACTAATAACCCCCTAGCGCAGGAGAACAGTAAAATCTTCTGCCCTTGTAAAAAATGTCGGAATGAGAAGTATATCTCAATAGATAACGTGAAGAGACATTTATTTAATAGAGGTTTCACACCAAATTACTATATTTGGCTTTCACATGGAGAAAGTTCTAATGTTGATGAAGGTAGTTCTAGTCGTAGGAAGTTAAATAGAGGAAGTTGTCGTCAACATGAAACAGAAAATAGGTTTCATGATATGGTTATTGATGCATTTGAGGAAACACCATCTACATTTAATGAAATGCTACATTTGTTGGTGTTCCAATTACAAGGAACCGAACTTAAATGCTTAAAATTTTTATGATATGTTAGACGCTGCGAATCAACCTATCTACGATGGATGTAGAGAAGGACAATCTAAATTATCATTAGCATCTAGGATGATGACAATTAAAATTTATTACAACTTACCTGAGAATTGCATGGATGCATGGGCTGATTTATTTAAGGAGTATTTGCATGCGGATAATAATTCGGCTGAGTCTTATTATGCAATTCAGAAATTGGTTTCCAGTCTTGGGTTACCATCTGAAATGATTGATGTATGCATCGACAACTGCATGATTTTTTGAAAAGATAATGAAAAGTTGCAGGAGTCTCGCTTTTGTGGGAAACAAAGATATCAACCTACTACTGGGCGTACACGTGTACGATTTCACCGGATGTGGTACTTGCCAATCACAGACAGACTGAAGCGTCTATATTTTTCCGAGAAGACAGCGGGTGCAATGAGATGGCAATAACAACATACAACTGAAGATGGAGAGATTAAACATCTGTCTAATGCAAAAGTATGGAAACATTTTCAAACGGTATATCCTTATTTTGCTAACAAGTGTAGAAATGTGTATCTTGGTTTGTGTAAAGATGAGTTTAGTCCATTCGGTATGTCTGGTAGAAACTACTCGTTATGGCCTGTCATTTTGATGCCATACAATCTCCCACCGGAATGTGCATGCAAAGGGAGTTTTTGTTCATGAGCATTCTAGTGCCTGGTCCTAAGCATCCGAAGAAATCGTTAGACGTTTTCCTTCAACCTCTTATCCATGAGTTGTAGCATTTATGGTATGCAGGAGTACGTACGTTTGACCAATCACAACAGCGGAATTTTAAGATGCGTGCGGTCCTTAGGTGGACCATAAGCGACTTTCCCGCATTCGGTATGTTTTCTGGTTGGACAAGTCATGAGGTTATCATGTCCTTATTGTGCACATCAATCAGGGGCATTTCAACTGAAGCATGGACGTAAACCTTACTGGTTTAATTGTCATCGTCGATTTCTTCCAGTCTCTCATCCGTACAGGCGGAACAAGAAATTGTTCACGAGGAACAAAGTTGTGAAGCTTTCTGCCCCAGTGTATATGACCGGTGTTGCTGCTTTGCACCAAATTGAGTATTATGGTGCTCAAGAAACCGTGAGGCGTGGCGGAAATTAGCATACTAAAGCAAACATGCCTGATGCTTATTTGGAAAGTCACAATTGACATCAACAAAGTATTTTCTGGGAGCTCCCATACTGGAAAGATCAATTGGTTCGGCATAATCTTGATGTCATGCACATCGAGAAAATCTTTTTTTGACAATATCATGCATACGCTTCTGAATGGGCAGGGTAAGATGAAATACAATGTCAAGTCTAGACGTGACTTAGTTGAAATTTTCGCAAGAAATGAGCTACACATTACACAAGATGGAAAATTACCAGTACCTAGCTTCCGATTAACAGATGCAGCGAAGAGAGCTTTGTTTGATTGGGCAAAATCTTCAATAAAATTCCCTATGGGCATGTTTCAAATTTCTCTAGGTGCGTTGAGTAGGGACAAAAATTTTTAGGCACGAAAAACCACGAGTGCCATGTATTTATGCAGCGGCTCTTACCTTTTGTCCTACAAGAGTTACTTCCGCAACCTGTTCACGAAGCTATAGCGGCTAAGTAAGCAAACATATTGAGTCAATATAATTTCGATGTATATGTTATGTATATTAATAACTCGGTATTATTTGATTTTTAGGCATCAGACTATTTTTCCGCGATTTATGCAGTCAGACATTGACTGAGGATGGTATAGAGAAGCTGGAAAGTAATATTCCATTGCTGCTTTGCAACATGGAAAAAAATTTCCCCCCTTCATTCTTCGATGTTATGAAGCATCTCCCGGTTCACCTCCCGCACGAAGCATCACTTGTCGGCCCTGTGCATTTCAGATGGATGTACCCGTTTGAGCGATTTATGGGATACCTTGAAAAGAAAGCAAAAAACCCAGCAAGAGTCGAGGGTTCGATCGTCGCCAGAAGTTTGACTGAGGAAACTTCTCACTTTACTCAGCATTACTTCAGTCCAAATGTTCCAACCAAGAAAAATAAACCTCGGCGATATGACGATGGCGGCGTAGCACCTACGTATAATGCTCCAGATGTGCCTGACATCTTCTCACAAATTGGGCGACTTGCAAGAAAGGTGAAGGAGGTTTGGTGGGAAGATTTGCATAATGTCATAGTGCCTACATGTATATTTTACGTAATTGTGATTTCGTGCAACCATTTGAGAGGTAAAGATGTAACTAAAGTGCTTATATTTAATTAATATTTGATATATATCTACAATATACTAACATACCAATTAATTTATTATTGCAGCTTATTCGATACACAAATTCGTGCGTCTTATCCCAATTTGTCAGAAAAAGACTACGAAAAGTATAAGGAAAGAGATTTTGCTAAGTAGATGCAATTCTATATAAGTATTTAAAACAAGTTAACGGTGAACATATAAATAGTACTAACTCACTAACATGTTAAATAATCATTCCAGGTGAACAATGGATATGGAGATGTTCCGTTCCAACTTTGGTTCCACGAACTCGTTCAGGGGCCTATTTCTCAGATAGTCACGGCACCGAAGTATTTCACCCGCGGTTATACATTTCATATGTACCAACACGGATCTCGGAGGTCAACTGCAAATTACGGATTTTACGTGCATGGGAAAACAAAATTCTATGGAGTTATAAATCAAATTTTAGAAGTTAGTTACCTGGGCCTATTGAATCTTCGTTGCGTATTATTCAGGTGAGACTGGTATTACCGAACGGTTGGTCGAGGTGTTCGAGTGGACAGTTTGGGTGTTAAAGACGTAAACGCTAACAGAAGGTACAACATATTCAAACCATTTATACTCGCCTCGCAAGCGGAGCAAGTGACGTTCGTCCCATATCCACGAATAAGAGAAAGACGTGAGCGATGACTTTCTATCATCCATGTAAGTCCAAGGGGTCGTATAATCGGATCTTGATTAGACAACATTGTGTTGCAAGAAGATAGACCACTACAAGAGACAGTTCCTCCAATTGAATCCACTGAGGATGTCATAAATGTTTACCCATCCGCACGAGAGCTGGAGGATGTACAGTCAAGCGACAATGACGACACTATGGTTGAATCAAACGACGATAATGATGATGACGAGGAAGAAGGATCTGACGACGAAGATAGTTCCATTTATGTATCTGATAATAATGAGGATGGATCTGATGATAATGAAGATGGATCTGATGATTGATGTTAAATTTTTTTGAACGAGTTTATTATTATAAAGATTGAAAAATATTAAGAACAATTAATTTCAAATATCGAACTTTGTTATAATAATGAAGAATATTGAAATAAATTTTAAACATTTATTGTAATGAGTTCCATATTACCGAAAAAAAAACTTAAGACCAAAATTAGGTTTTTTTATTAATTAAAAGATTTGCGAGTAATTTGTAAGGAACACTCGCAAATCACTCGCAAATTTGCGAGTAAACTGCGAGTATATTGCGAGTGATTCTCTGAGTTTACTCGCAAATTTACTCTAAACCCTAAACCCTAAATCTTAAACCCTAAACACTAAACTCCAAAAGGAGTATTAGTAATCCAAATTAGGCAATGATATGACATTATGTTAATATTATGTTAACATTTTTAAAAAATATTATAAAAATTACAGGGTTTGCGTTTTTTTAGTTTACGAAATGAACCAACCATGTCTAATAGCTATATTTTTTATGCGTGTTTTACAATTTCAAGTATACGAACTTTTTTGTAATAACGAAGAATATTGCAATAAATTTAAAACATTTATTATACTAATTTGATTCTTACCGAAAAACAGTAAGACCAAACCTGGATTTTTGTTTTTTAATCAATTTTAAAAATTTTCGATTTATTTGCGAGTGATCCTCGCAAATCATTCGCAAATTTTGGGCGCCAAACTGAATTTTCTTATGGCGGATTTTCCAAAATTTTTAAGTGTTTTGCGAGTACAAGCAATTTTTCTCGCAAATTCCAAGCAATTCACTTGCAAATTGTTGCATTTTTCCAAGAATTTGCGAGGAAATTGCGAGAGATACTCGCAATTTCCTCGAAAATCCTTGGAAAACGCAACAATTTGCGAGTAAATTGCTTAGAATTTGTGAGGAAATTTAAACATATATATATACCCCCCCCCCCCTCCCATCTTCTCTCATTTCACACAATCCACTAACTCTCTAAAAAACAAATTCTCACTATTTCCCTACAACCAACCTCTCCAACATTCTCCAACACACAAAGGTTAGTTTTTATCTTTATTTATTTAATTATTTTCCTACTTAGTTAATAGTTAGTATTTTAGTTAGGTGATTAGTTAGGATGCCTATAGAATTTAGTTAGGTTATTTAAATGGGAATTAGATACAAAAATGCATATTTTAATTTTAATCATATTAATGGCATGATTATTTGTTAAATTCAAATTATTTTAAATAAACGATTTCTGAACTTATTAAAAATTATTAAAAACTTTTATTAACTTTAAAATATATATTTTCGAACTATAGATGGAGCCGAACTCCTACCAGGCTTATCTACACTAGTTGCAGAGGTCTATGCCTGGTTCGAGTTCAGTACCTATACCGAACTCCTTCCTATCTACCGGATTTCCCCCGCAACCCGAATCTTCAAATTAGGCCCCACCGGATCTGACGCCACCAGTAGCGCTGATTACGCTCGACGTTCTACTTCGGAGTCCGGGTCGGACTTTTTTGCAGATGTTACACCCCGAACGACCTGCCGAGACACTTTAGTAAGTCATAATTATTTATTTATTTTAATTTGGTTTTTTATATATATGTTTTCACTAAGGATTTTTTTTGTTTTAGGTTCGACGACGACGTATGCGTCGCTAAGTCCATTCAGAAGATTTTCGAGCGGCACTACACCTCGCCCTATACTAGTTGGATCAAGACTCCGCAAGCCGCTGTCGATGAGTGGTTCATCTCTTTTGCGGTAATGTTTTTTTTTTTTAATTTCATTTTCATACTTTAAAGTAATTAATTTTTTATCTACTAGTTTTTTTCACCAAACATAAAACTGGGATTACTCACAGACGGAGTTGGTCCGGGATGAATTTGAGAAAAAAAGTCAAAGCGCGGCTTCCGGATCAAGTTGGCCGCTGGAAGTTGAAGTGGAAGAAAAACCCCAAGCTCGCAAAGCCCGAATGGATGGACTCGGCCGTTGGGGTCGGACTAGTCGCGCATTGGACAGCGGGAACGCACAAGGCGAAGAGCGACCGCTGTATTACGGCCCGGAAGAATCCTGAGACATAGCATAATGATGCGATCCACCGGGCCGGGCAGCACTCATTCATGGCGAAAGCCCGAAAACTTGTAAGTTAATTTTTTTAATTATTAATTAGTATATTAATTACTAATTAGTATATTAATTAGTACATTAACTAATTAGTATAATTATTATTTATTATATTAATTAGTATATTAATTAACTAATATAATTATTAATTAGTATATTAATTAGTCTATTAATTATTAAATTCTCAAGGTAGTTATAATTGTTGAATTTGAAAATATTAGGTTGACGCTATGCACTCCGAGACAGTCGATTTCTTGACTGTTCTACAAGAGACGAAGCAGAGGACCGACCACACTTGGATGGATGCGAAGTCAAGCGCCTCTACAACGAGGTCACCACGAAGATTGATGCAGCCGAGGTAGAGATGTCGATGGACAACCCAGATAGCTCGGTCCAATCCACGGTTCTGTTGCAGTTCGAGAAGAACAAAATTTTCACCTAGGTTAGTAGTCTTATAATATTTAATAAAAAAATAATATGAATAATTTTTTAAATATTAAATTTTCTTTATTTCTTTTATTTTGTAGCTCGCTCCCCAGTCGAAAGGTCGAATCTTTGGTGTTGGTTCCCTGCAGTCGGAGGTGTCCTCAGCTGCGTCCGGTGTTCAGCGTCCTATCTGCGACACCCAGTTCGAGCTTCAGGCAGAGCTGCAGCAGATGAAGTCTTTGTTAGAGGCGATGCAGTATGAGTTGACCTTCGTCAAACAGAAGGTGAAATCTTATGCTCTACTTTTTGATTATATGGCCAATACGAACCCTGAGTTCGCAGTCTACTATGCCCGGACGCTGCAACAACAGCAGGAGCAGTGGGAGCAACAGTAGCAGCAGCCGCATAACCAAAATTAGATTTAGGTTTTATTTTAATTTTGTTTTATAAATTTTTTAAATATTTAAAATATTTCGAATACTTTTTTTGATTTTCTTTAAAAAATATTGTTTATATTTTCATTTATAAAAATTTAATTATTTTCATATTTATTTTATTTAAAAAAACTTTTAAATATTTGCTTGGAAATTGCGAGTGGACCCTCGCAAATTTCAAAAAAATTTTGCTACGAATTTGCGAGAGACCACTCGCAATTTCCAAGAAAAATTTGCTAGAAAACTGGTCCCTCGCAAATTTCTAGCAAAATTTTACTTGGAAGTTGCGAGTGATCACTCGCAAATTCCTAGCAACATTTTGCTCGGAATTTGCGAGTGATCACTCGCTATTCTCAAGCAAAATTTTTCTACTGTTATGTTATCGCAGTTCACTCCCAAATTTACAGTCGCAGAATTGCAAGGAACTAGCGAGTATATATGGTACTCGCAAATTTGCGAGCAAACTGCGAGTAAAATTCATTTGCGAGAAACGATTTGCTATGGGAACAGTTTACTCACAAGTCCCTAGCTCGCAAATCATAATTTGCGAGATGGTACTATCTTAGGATTTTTGGTTTGACGTTGGTGAATTGATGCACATCGATCCTCAATTATTAAATTCAAGTCGTTTGACCAGTGGGAGTTCAATTACTACACATTTCATGTTTATTATGGTAGAGAGCCTTACTCACCCACAACAGAAGTGAGGTTTCTGAAACTGGAAGCTCGTTGTTTTTCTACGGATCGAAGGTGGAGTTGTCACATGTGCGTCAGATGCTCCACTTTGAGTATGTTCTTTGAATTTTAGGTCTACCCTTTTCTTGGGTTTCGGAGGGGAGAGTTCGCACCCTCATCTTTGTTTGATTTATCTCGTTTATTTTGGTGCGATAGAGCTACATTTGCTTTGACTTTCAGTGGTTGTTCCTCTTTTTCAAGTCCAATTCTTCTGGTTGGTCATACACTAGTAAAAAAAACTGCTATAGTCACGACAGATTTCGTGACTAAATCGTGACTATAGGATCGTGACTTTTTTTTTCGTGACTAATCGTGGCTATATGAATAATTTTGCCACGATTTTAGCCACGAAAAAAAAGTGACGATCATATAGCCACGTTTTTTTCGTGACAAAAACGTGGCTATACCACTTATTTCTACTAGTGATATTATTTCTTGAGAGATGCAATTTTCCTAAGTTTCGGCTCTCTTCTACAAAGTGGTCAGATATCTTATGATAAGTGCAGAACTATGTGGGATAAAAATTCAAATTTTTACCTTGTGGCAAGTTGTTTATAACGAAAGAGTATTGTCCTTAGCCTTTCGTTGCGGGCTCTCTTTTACCGCTTACTTGGATTGTTGTGGAATGAGAGTCGGGTTTTCTTTGTATAGTTGTTCCAAATCGATTCGTCCTTTGAAACGGTGAAATAAGAAGCGCGGTGAAGTGCGTCATCCAATGATGTGGTTTATCAGAAAGTGAGTTCCTCACAAAACTTAGATTTATAACACGATCCATGTCATAGAGCTGCCAACGCCATGACACCGCAGAAATCAGCTATTTTTTCCTTGATTTCTTTGAACCTAGTTAAGTAGGACCGTTGAGGCTTATCTGGCTCTTAGGTCAATGTCAAGAGTTCGACTTTTGATGTCTTGGCTTCACTGAAGACCGAGAATTGTTTCAAGAAGAAAGAAATGTGCTATGTGAAGCTGTCAATGAAGTTTCCTTCAAGGGCAGTGAACCATTCCACTACATACCCGATCAGATTCTCAAAAAAGCATCAGCAATTTCTGACCCTTTTTGCATTGTTGAGATGTACACGAGCTATGGCGAGCCAGAAGACTTGCACTTGCACTTTTGGATCGGTGTTACCACCGTAATCTGGGAATTTAATTTTCCTGGTGCCGCATAAACGAGCATTAGATATCTTGTCGATGAATGAAGTTTGTCTCGTCTCCTTAATCACTCTACATATGTCTAGAGCAGAGCTCGTGGCCATGTGGACCATTGATTGAATCGTGATGAGCTCGGTGTTGTTCAATTTAATGTAACGCATCAAGGATTCGGTGTCGACGATACTCATCGTATCTATTCGCTTGTGGTTGGTTCTGAATGAGATGTTTCTAGATCAAGATATTTCTAAAGACAATACGAGCTTCATTAGAGGAAGTTGTACGGTGTAGATTTGGGCCGCAACTTGTGCGGGACCAAAGCTCTTGTGAAAGGTGCAAAGGCTGATACTCCATGGGAGTTCGTCCTTTGTATATCTGTGCTCGATGGACTGTTGGTGTCAAAAACAGTCATCTCGAAATCAACGTCCAAGATCGCATCTATAGTCGGGCTTACTCAGAAACACGACAAACGTCTGGACTCGTCATCGTATAGACTTAGCATCGACTAGACTTACCGTTGTCTAGACTTAATGTCGTCTAACCTTACCATCATCTAAACTCACCGTCGTCTAGACTTCACATCGTGTAGACTTAACGTCGTCTAGACTTAACGTTGTCTAGACTTATCGTCATCTAGATTCACCGTCGTCTAGACTTGCCGTCATCTAGACTTGCTGTTGTCTAGACCGCAAGCCAATTGGGATCTAAACGATCTTTCAAAGAAGCCTATCCGTCCGCGAGAAACTAAAGCATCTGAATGCTAAAGTTAGCATCAATGGCTTACGGACAACTCTCAGAAGGCCACACGATACAACCTTCGGAGCGATACGAAACCATCGAAAGCATCTGAGAACCGCGTCGTTTCGGAGAACTATCAAGACGCCGATTGACGCCAAACCTACGAACAAGTCTTGGAACCGATTGACGACT
>OVAN01010640.1:146-15530 GCA_900406275.1 Anastatica hierochuntica | reverse complement strand
TCTCTAAAAAAAAAAAAAAAAAAAAAAATTAAAACACCAAACCTTCGATCATGGAATCCTCTGCAACCTCCTCAGGGACCTCTCTTGCCGCACCAATAAACCCAGAAAATCCACAATATCCTGTCTACTCCATCAACATGAGCTCCATTACGAGACTCACCACAACAAACTACATCGCTTGGAGTCTCCAAGTCACTTTGTTCCTTGAAGGTCACAATCTCAAGCAGTTCATCACCGAAGATGCTGAGATTCCTGCACCAACCACACAGGTAAATAACCTTACCACGCCTAACCCTCAATACACAGCTTGGTGTCGTCAAGACAAGCTTGTGTTTGCGGCAATTTTAGGGTATGTTGCTCTTTCTCTCCAACCTGTCATCTCCACGGCTACAACAGCCTTGGAAGCTTAGCTCACCCTTCGATCCATGTACGGTCGACCCTCACGAGGACATATCAAACAGATCAAAGAGCAGTTGAAGAAAAACGTCAAAGGAGAACGTACGATTGATGAATATGTTCAATCTGTTAAGTCAAAAGCTGATCACCTGGCTCTCCTTGGTAAGCCCCTCGATCATGAAGACGTTGTGGAATATATTCTCGACGGCTTGAATGAAGACTATCGAGGAATCGTTGAACAAATCAATTGCCGTGATGCACCTCCCACGCTAGATGAGCTTAGAGACAAGTTAGTGAACAGAGAAGATGCTCTGCTCATCTCTCCGTCGCCAGTATCTTTTCCGATCACGGCAAACATGGTAACAAACAAATCCAAGTCAAAGTTTCGTCCTCCTAACAATGTTTTTCGGCAGTCATACTCTCAGGGACCTCGGTCGCAACAGAATCAATATCAACAAAGTTCAGCTCCACGTATGCCACGACCTTACTTGGGAAAGTGTCAAGCGTGTGGTGTTCAGGTCATAGTGTGCAACGATGCCCTCAATTTCGTGTTGTTGCTGTTGACTCTCAACACTTTCATCAGCCACATACTCCATGGCAGCCGAGATCTCATCATACCACTACGATGAACTCCATGCCTCACCCGGCTGAAGCACCATCCTGGTTGCTTGACTCTGGAGCCTCCCACCATGTTACTTCGGACCTAAACAATCTCAGCATGTCATCTCCGTATCATGGAAATGAAGCCGTGATTCTTGGTGACAGATCGGGGCATCCGATCACGCATACTGGTTATACATCTCTCTCCTTATCATCTGGATCTCTTGTCTTGAAAAATGTTCTTCATGTTCCGCATATTGAAAAGAATCTAATGTCTGTGCGGCAAACGTGTACCACGGGGACACTTCTCAAAACAGGTCAAACTAAAGATGGGATGTATGAATGGCTGGATTTTGTGCCTTCTTCTGCGCAATATCGAGTGCTTTCTACAATTAAAACATCGATGATTGAATGGCATTCTCGCCTTGGTCATCCGTCTTTTGATCTTTTATCTCGTATTCTTTCTAGATGTTCTTTGCCTTTTTCTAATAAAGTTCAGGTTTCTTTGTTATGAAACTCTTGTTCTATTAACAAAAGCCATAAACATTCTTTTAGCTCAAACACACTCAAGTCTTCTCGACCCTTAGAGGTCATTTATTCTGATGTTTCGACCTCGCCATTGCTTTCTTTTGATGGTTACAAATATTATGTGGTTTTTGTTGATCATTTTACAAGGTACTCATGGTTCTATCCTCTTAAACGAAAATCACAAGTTTTTGAGACTTTCAAATGCTTTAAGGAGCTTGTTGAGAATCGTTTTCAATCTCGTATTGTTACGTTTTACTCAGACAATGGGGGCGAATTTCTAGCACTCAAAGCATTTCTTTCACAAAATGGTATTTCTCACTTTACTTCGCCTCCTCATACTCCTGAGCATAATGGGATTTCAGAGCGTAAACACAGACACATTGTTGAAATTGGTTTAACTCTTTTATCTCATGCTCATATGCCTTTGGAGTATTGGTCCTTTGCTTTTGCTACTGCTGTGTATTTGATTAACCGTCTTCCAAGTTCTCCACTTAATTTTCGTATTCCTTTTGAAGCTCTTTTTCAGGACTCACCAAATTATTCTAAGCTTCGAGTCTTTGGTTGTCTCTGTTATCCCTGGTTTCGTCCATATTCTGCTCATAAACTTGATTGTCGTTCTACTCCGTGTGTTTTTGCAGGTTACTCTCTCAGTCAAAGTGCCTATCTATGCTATGACATTGTCAAATCGAGGCTATATGCTTCTCGGCATGTAGACTTTTTCGAAAACAGTTTTCCTTTCGCCTCAGATTCTTCGACCTCCTCTTCTTCACCTCCGCCATTGGATCCTATTTTTCCTTCAGCACAATCCTCTCCATCGATCACTCTTCTTCCTCCAGCATTCACTCCCAGACCGTGTGATGTGTCCCCTGGCCAAGCTTCTTCATCCTCGACAGCGGCTGAACAATCATCAGCAACTCCTCCGTCGCATGATCAGCCTGTGATGAGTGCGCCTTCTGCAGAACCGTCACAGTTTCCATCTATGCCCACGTCATCATCTTCTTCTCAACGTGAGAATCTATCTATGGCACTGGTCCCATATGTGTCACAGCCCTCTCTCGAGACCATTAATAATCATCCAATGGTTACAAGGTCCAAAAATCATATTTCAAAACCAAATCCTCGTTATGCATTAAGTATTGTTGTTTCTCGTGATGATGATACAGAACCAAGGACATATATTCAAGCACTGAAAGATGATAGTGGCGCAACTCTATGGGAGAAGAGATTAATTCTCAGGTACAATTTGGTACTTGGTTGCTGGTGCCTTACGATCCATCTTATAATCTTGTAGGATGTCGATGGGTATTTCGTATAAAAAGGAATCCAGATGGGACAGTAGAGAGGTATAAATCTCGTCTTGTTGCGAAATGATACAATCAACGGCCAGACATTGATTATTTTGACACATTTAGTCCGGTTGTTAAACATCCGACCATTCGCTTAGTTCTTGGACAAGCCGAAGCTCGTGGTTGGTTACTAAGACAGTTGGACGTTAATAATGCCTTCTTACAAGGTTATCTTTCGGAAGATGTTTATATGGAACAACCGCCGGGGTTTATTGATCAAGATAAGCCGAATCATGTCTGTAAGTTGGTCAAAGCAATTTATGGTCTTAAGCAAGCGCCACGTGCCTGGTACACTGCACTTCGCACCTTTCTCCTTGAGTGTGGATTTCAGAATTCTGTGGCTGATACATCATTATTCACGCTTCATGTTTCGGGCATTACTCTCTTTGTATTGGTATATGTTGATGATATCGTAGTCACTGGCAATTCTGAAGACCATATACATCAATTTATTGACTTACTTTCAGCTCGTTTCTCTCTTAAAGATATGAGAGAGTTAAGTTACTTTCTTGGCATTGAAGTAACGCGTACATCTGCAGGGATCACTCTTACGCAAACCAAGTACATTAATGATCTTCTTCATCGTATGAATATGGTCACTGCGAAGCCGGTTTCAACACCTATGGTTGATGATCCGCCTCTCACAGCTCACTCGGGTTCTTTGCTTACCGATCCAACCGAATACCGCTCGGTCATTGGTAGTCTTCAGTATTTACTTATCACACGACCGGACATTGCCTATGCAGTTAATAAGCTCTCCCAGTATATGCATGAACCGAGAGAAGGTCACTGCCTTGCGGCAAAATGAGTTGCGCGTTATCTTTGTGGTGCAAAGACACATGGACTCTTCTTTTCTGCACATGTTGATATGACTGTTCGAGCCTACTCAGATGCGGGCTGGGCAGGCGATCGGGACAACTATGCTTCTACAGGTGCGTATTTAGTATATGTTGGTGATCATCTTGTTGCTTGGTCTTCTAAGAAACAAAAGAGAGTTGCTAGATCATCAACCGAGGCAGAATACAAATATGTTTCGGATACAGCAAGTGAGGTCTAATGGGTCGTTTCCTTGCTTTGTGAGCTCGGTTTCTCAATTACAGAACCACCAACAATATACTGTGACAACATTGGGGCTACATATCTCTGTGCTAACCCTGTGTTCCACACTCGAATGAAGCATGTTGCGGTTGACTATCACGTCATCAGAGACTTAGTTCAATCTGGTTTACTCAAAGTTATACATGTTGCTTCTGCTGATCAACTCGCCGATGCATTAACTAAGCCTTTATCTCGCGCCAAATTGCTTCCGATGCTAGCNGTCCCTTCGTCCATCTTGAGGGGGCGTATTGAGTAGTTAAGAGAATATTGTTCATATATATTGTATAAGATCTCTTGTTATCTCATATGATTCTAGATCCTAGGTATTCTACTTGTATATAAGAACCATGTACAATCTCTTTATGAATACAACACAATATTATTTACAATATCAACCAATAAAAGACTTCAAGACAACAGAGCATACCGTTGCTTCAGCAACCTGACGAGTGTCTTCAAAGAGGGAAGCTTCTTGTTTATGGCAACCACTGGTGTCAACAATTGTAAGATCACAGTTTTCTTTCTTGAACCTATCAACTCCCTCAACAGGAATTTTAAAAGAATCGGATTCCATGTAGCTGTAAAGAATCGCAGCTCAGCATTAGCACAGCCTGCTTTCACACTAACTCGAAAGAATGGTTTAAACCAAAATATGTTCTTCTTTATTTTTGTCATTTCCTTCCGTTACTGCCATTGAAGTACTACAAAAAAAGCATATCCACAGTGTTAGAAACAGAGATCGATTGCTTTGGTTTCAGATGGATATTCAACACAAAACTCAACTTCTTTATTAAGGGAAAAACTAAACTCAAAAACCTTAACAAGTTCACGTAAAACACAAGCTCAAAACTAAGACCTCTCTCTCTCTCAACTCACGCACGCACACAAGTTTAACAAAAAAACCCTATTTATATTTCCTCCCATATCTCCTAATTAAACAAGGAAGAGAATATATCTATAGATAACTCCTTAGATATAACCCTTATCTACTAAACTAAACCATAACTCGGTTTAGAACCTTCCTTGTACCAAACCATTACTCGATTTAAGGGTTACTTGTTAAACAAGTCTTCTTCAAGCTTAGTTTGACATTCTCCCCCCTTAAGCTTGAAATAACTTCCGTTAGGTCTTGAACTCCAATAAGTTCCCTCATCTCTTTGTACTTGACTCTTCCAAGTGCTTTGGTTAAGATGTCTGCCTTCTGCAAGTCTCCTGGAACATGCTCAACCTCTATTTGCTCGTTCTTAACACACTCCCATATAAAATGGTATCTTTTGTGTATGTGTTTACTCCGCCCATGGAAAATAGGGTTCTTGGTAATAGATATCGGAGACTTGTTGTCAATCTTTAAACCACTTTTTCGGCTTTCTTACCTAAAATCTTTCCAAGAAGTTCTTGCAGCCAAATTGCTTGTTTAGCTGCTTCTGTTGCTGCCATGAACTCGGCCTCACATGATGATAGAGCTACACTCTCTTGTTTCTGTGAACACCACGTTACAGGACTCTTGCCTAGGTAGAAAATATGCCCTGTCGTGCTCTTACCATCATCTACATCCACGTTATGAGAACTATCACTATATCCTATTATCTTGTTCTCATTTGCTCGTGTGAAGGTTAAGCCGAACGAAAGTGTGCCTTGGAGATATCTTAGCACATGCTTCAAGGCTATACCGTGTGACACCTTTGGTTCCTGCATGTAGCGACTCAAGACCTCTACACTAAATGATAAGTCGAGCCGAGTATGTACTAGATATCTTAGACAGTCGATGCTTCTCCTATACCTTGTTGCATCTATCGCTTCTTCTTCTCCAGCTTTCGACAGCTTCAGGTTCATCTCCATTGGGACATGGCACGGGTTGCACTCCTCCAAACTAACATCTTTAAGAATTCTCATTGCGTATCTTTCTTGTTTCAACGTGATTCCTCCTTCATGTTACAGCACCTCTATTCCTAAGTAATAAGACAACTTTCCCAAATCACTCATTTCGAACTTCTTAGCCATCTCTTCTTTGAATTCACAAATCATCCTTAGACAAGAATCGGTCACAAGTAAATCATCAACATATATTGCTATAACAAGTAGATGTTCTCCTTTTGTCTTTTGGTAGATCGAAGACTCTTTAGTACAGCTTGCGAATCCTAGCTCTTTAAGTATCCTGTTTAGTTTATCATTCCAAGCTTTAGGTGCTTGTTTAAGTCCATAGAGAGCTTTGGACAGCTTATACACCTTGTGTTCACTTCCCTTAATTTCAAAGCCTCCGGGTTGTAGAACATAAACTTCTTCTTTTAGTTCTCCATGAAGAAACGCTGTTTTTACATCAAGATGATGTACTTCCCAACCGAACGACGCTGCAACAGCTAGCATGAGTCTAATGGTTTCAATTCTAGCAACAGGTGCAAACAATTCATCATAATCTATACCATGTCTCTGCACATATCCTTTAGCTATCAATCTTGCTTTATATTTGTTAACACTTCCATCAGGATTTCTCTTGATTTTAAACACCCATTTTAACCCGATGGGCTTTACTCCAACTGGCAGCTCTACTAGTCTCCATGTCTGATTTTTTTCGATAGAAAACAACTCATCCTCGCAAGCATCAACCCATACCTTCAGTTTCTTAGCTTCAACAAAACTCCATGGTTCATCGTTAATCATCATCAACATAGTTTCACACTCTTTTTCGGCCAGCAAAACATAGTCTGAGAGATACCGATGTTTGTTTCTTGATCGTGTAGATCTTCTTAACATGGGCTGTTCACTTTCTTCTTCATCATCACTTGATATGCCATGAATGTCCTCTGTATTTTCGTGCTCTGTTTCTGCATTTAGTTCTTCAAGTTTTGCGGCTATGGTTTGATCTTGTCTTTCAGTTTCGATCACAGCTCGAGTACGATTTTCCTCTTCTGCTTCTCTGTCTTTGTGTTCTTCGAGTCCATGATTTCCAAAAACACCAATCGTGATCTTTATCGTTCCGCTCTGCTTCTCGCTTAAGCTTCCATTATCATCGCTGCAATTCCATTTCTTCTCCTCCAAGAACACCACGTCCCTGCTCACAATGATCCTCTTACTACTCGGATCTAGCATACGATAGGCCTTACTGCCTGGTTCTGTTCCCAAGTGTACCAAAGCTCGAGACCTATCATCTAACTTCTTCTTGTGGGAAAATCAGCTCTTGTATACCCGACACAGCCAAACACTCTTAGGTGCGTGAGACTTGGTTTTCTTCCTTTAAAGATCTCATAAGGAATTTGTGCTTTCAATGCCTTAGTCGCCACTCTATTAATCAGGTAAGTGGCATGTCTAACAACTTCTCCCCAAAGGTAATTTGGCAGCTCCATATGTTTCAATATACTTCTTGTCATTTCCAGAGGAATGCGGTTACGTCTCTCAACTACTCCATTTTGTTGAGACGAGTATGGTGTTGTTAGATGTCTCTCGATACCATTGTCTTTACAATATCTCTGAAATTCTAACGAGACAAATTCTCCTCCTCTATCAGTTCTGAGTACTTTTATGAGTTGTCCCGTCTCTTGTTCTATCGACCTCTTCAACGATTTGAGCTTCTCAAATGCTTCACCTTTCTCCTTCAAGAGCACAACCCACATGTATCGTGAATGGTCGTCAATCAACACGAAAATATACCTTTTGAGACCAATTGTCGAAGGCGTAATAAGACCACACAAATCTTTGTGTATTAGTTCAAGATTTCTTGAGGCTCTAAATAGCGTAGCTTGAGGATATGAACTCCTTGCATGCTTCCCAAGTAAACATGACACACAAGTCTTTTTCTCAAAGCTTATTTTCGGCATACCTATCACCAATTCTTTGCTCGCCATTGCCTTCAAGTTATCATAATTGATATGTCTTAAACGCGCATGCCATCTCGTGGCATCATCACCGATTTCAGCTTGTAGACATTTAACATTGTCGACCTCAAGCTGAACTTTGTACAGTCTGTTTCTTCCTCTCTTGGTCTTGACAAGTACCTTCCCACCACGATCATAGAGAAATAGTAAATCAGCCTTCATCCGTACCTCACAACCAACCTCCATAGCTTCTCCCAAGCTAATGATATTACTTTTCAGATCTGGTATATAGTAGACATCAGAGAGGATTTTCTTTACACCTCCTTCAAAAATAAATCTTATTGAGCCCTTTCCTTTTATATCAATTCGGAAATCATCTCCAAATCTAACTTTGCCCGTAATTGATTCATCTAGAGAAAAGAAGCTCATTCGATTTCCCGAAATGTGGTTACTAGCACTGTTATCCAAGTACCACATGTTGTCCGAATCCTTGCTAATTTTGAACATGCTTGGTTTAACTTTTTCCTCATTCAAATACACAAGCTCATGTACCATTAACTCATCCGCGTCATGTGTGTCTTCTTCTTTGTTCTCTTTAGTTTCTTGGAGTTTAAGAAGTCGGTCCGGACAATATGAGGCATAATGTCCAATTTTATCGCAACGATAACATGTGATGTTTGTTGCATCTCTAGCACCACCGTATCGTCCCCTACCTCTGCTTCTTGGGATAAATCTGCCGCCACGTCCTCTTCCACAGTTTCCGCCTTCGGAACCTCCACAGTTCTTATTTTCATCTTCAAAGGAACGAGCTAGTCTCTACTCTGCGTACATGAGCTTATTATTGTCTTCTCCCGTATCCTCTTCATCCTCATTGATTCTTTCTTCATAGGTCTTTAAGCGTCCAATTATGTCCTCAAAACTGGTGCTTTTAAGGTCTAACACTTGTTCATGTGCTGCAACAATGTGAATGAATTTTTTACGAGGAAGAATTTTCAAAAACTTTTTCATTAGTTTTTGTTCTTCTATTATTTCTCCTAAGGCCGAAGCCTTTGACGCTATCTCATATATTTTCCCCGAGAATTGATCTATGGTTTCACTTTCTTTCATCTTCAATCTATCAAACTCTGCCATCAGTTTTTTTAGACGTGCCTCCTTGACTCTCTCAGCTCCCATATGTCTTGACTTTATGGCATCCCACACTTGTTTGTTGTGTCCAATTCTCCTACTTGCAAGACAAGTGCCTTAGGGATCGAT
The DNA here is from genome assembly GCA_900406275.1 of Anastatica hierochuntica. Lineage (NCBI taxonomy): Eukaryota > Viridiplantae > Streptophyta > Magnoliopsida > Brassicales > Brassicaceae > Anastatica > Anastatica hierochuntica. The sequence goes on along the minus strand of OVAN01010640.1, from coordinate 6,499 downwards.
TACACGATGAAGGCCATTGCTAAGATGTTATTCTCGGCAGCATCATCTACTGTGTCGATTATATCCCATACTTTGTGAAATTTTAAGAGAATTTTCATCTTAATAGCCCACACAATATAGTTTGTAGAATTCAGAAAAGGAAACTTAATAGATGACGATCCTACATCAGGTGGTTTGCTCTCTGATGTCGTGGTTGAGAAAACCACACTTTTGTCTCCCATTGTTTTCTTAGAAAAGCTCTGATACCAATTGTTAGAAACAGAGATCGATTGCTTTGGTTTCAGATGGATATTCAACACAAAACTCAACTTCTTTATTAAGGGAAAAACTAAACTCAAAAACCTTAACAAGTTCACGTAAAACACAAGCTCAAAACTAAGACCTCTCTCTCTCTCTCTCAACTTACGCACATACACAAGTTTAGCAAAACAACCCTATTTATATTTCCTCCCATATCTCCTAATTAAACAAGGAATAGAATATATCTATAGATAACTCCTTAGATATAATCCTTATATACTAAACTAAACCATAACTCGGTATAGAACCTTCCTTGTACCAAACCATTACTCGGTTTAAGGGTTACTTGTTAAACAAGTCTTCTTCAAGCTTAGTTTGATACACAGTAATTGCAAACAGAAGCATAAGATAATACAAGACCTCAAAAGATCCATTTATGCATACTGCTGAACTCTTGGACAAATATAAGTTATTCTTTGATATAGTGGCACTGTGTAATGAAATGCGAAAAAGAGCACAACAAAAAACAAGCAAAAGAGTTTAAAGAAAGCTACTGGATGATGGGAAAAGAAACATATCAAGTAACCGAAGTCTTTTATAGTGCAAAATTTTACAGCTACTGACCTAAACCAAACCTCAGAGTCTAAACCAAACAATTTCAAAAATATAGTCCCTTGTCTCTACCATCAAAAAGAAAAATCACAGACAACAATATCTTCAAGAAATGCAAGCACTGAAGGTCTTAGGAGCTGATACTAAGATAGAAATCTTCCTAGAGAGGAGATAGACAAGAACAATAAGATGTCATAAGACTACAAAGGGGTTGAATTGATTTGAGTACCTTCCGTAAAAAGGGATCTTTGCCTTAATGGCATTCTGTTTAAGTTTCTCGAAAGCACCGGCCCTGAAAGTATATGCACACACTAGAGCTGGTTCGTAACTATCCTTATGATGGTAATAAGCATACTTGGCACATGTGGAGGTTTTTCAGCACCTAAGCATAGTCAAAAGAAAATTTTAACACATTGGAAACGAACCCAAATCCACCACTAATACAACCTTGTAACAGAGACCTCACCTTGTAACCATACAAACATCATACACTAGGCTTGGCCTTTTATAAGGAAAAGGCAGGCCTTCCTAGATCAAGCACCCTATAGAGTTTGCTAACGATAGCCTGAGATATACAATATGAGAATCATAAGCAATTTATTGATAAAGGCTGATTCAAAAACAAAGAATTAACTAGATTTCATCAAGCTCCCATAAGGAATTAAAATAAAATTATAAAGAAGCAAACCTTGTTCTGACTTTTTTTTAGTATGTGTTCTCTTGGTCATAGTCTTACCGAAATTCGGATTGGTATTTGTTGTGGGTTAACAGGAGGACTAGAAGAAGAATCTCCCATTCCTTGATCATCACCTCTGGTGTCTGGGTCTTTCCTTTAGTTGAAATTTTTTGTAGCTGGCAGTTTCGGTTTGACAGTACCTGGAATCATGTTGGAGAGGTAGAAGAGAGAGTGATCATTGTACTGGTATAGATGAATGCGCCAACTAGATACTAGATTTCTCAGTTCGATATCGCTTTCGATTCTAATGGTAATGAAGGTCACGACCAAATCATGTCCATCAATGACTCTAGACCTTCGAGCATTTGGTCTCCATTTAGTGGTTTTTATAGGGCCCATAGACACGTAGGCCTCAGGTAATTCGCCTTGAAGATGACTTCATTGTTCCACGGCTCCACGGTAAAGATGCTGACATTATCTAAAGTTGGAATCCCAACTTATACGCCAGTATCATGCATGTGACACAAACTCAAATCAGCATGCCATCCATCCAATGTTGTGCTCTTACTGGGTGCTCCCTCCGTAATAAGATGACTCACAATCAAAGCACCTACTATTGTTGTGAAGATCATCAAGAAATGTCCAAAAATTGATCTTTGAAGAAAATGGCTCACCGCCTTTTCTACGGCTTTATGCACGAAAGTGATCACTGAGAAAGAGTTTGAGGTACATGCATCACACTAGCGTACAACTTGGGATTCAAACTTTAGATGATGCCAACATCTTTGCCGTGGAGCCGTGTAATAACAAAGCCATCATCAGGGCGAATTACCTGAGGCCTACGTGTTTATGCCCCCTACACCACTACATATAGACCGAATGCCCAAAGATCTATAATCATTGATGAACGTGATGTGACCGTGACCCTCATTACCATTAGAACTGAAAGCGATATCAAACTTAGAAACCTGGTGTCTGGTTGGCGCATTCTGCTATACCAATACAATGGCAACTCTCTCTTATGCCTCTCCAACATGATTCTAGGTATTGCCAAACCGGAACTGCCAGCTACAACGAATTTCAACAAAAGAAAAGACGCTGACACCGGAGGTGATGATCAAAGAATGAAAAATTCTTCTTCCAATTCTCCTTATGGTTGATCTATTAATCTCTACCAATACAATGACCACTCTCTTTTCTACCTCAAAGAAACCTTAAATAGTTAACAAAAATAGAGGCCCAAGACATAACGTCGAAGGGTAACCTTAAGACACAACCAATCGAATCAGCTTTGACCAAACTATAATCAAATCCTTAACCAAACGATTTCGCTAAAGTCCAAAAGAAAAAGCTGCCAACTAATTAATGATCATTAGTTGCTTAATAATCATCGGGAGATTTGTATGATTAGTGATTAATGAATGGACTAGGATCATGGGAATGGACTAGTTGACTCTTGCATTGTCTTTGAATAATGTGTTTATTGACTAAACCTTGCATCTTAGTTGCTTTTAGATCGCCTAATCAATTGCTTATCTCATGAATTGCATTTCTTCTTATCTAAATCTTAATTCTTGTCTCTTTTACTTGCTTGTTTGGTTCTTGTTTTTGTTTTTTTTTCATGTTTTGCTTATTGAACTTTCAAAACCATTACATTGATTAGGTTTAGCTTAACCATTGAATCGATATAGCTTAATGTGTTAGAGTTTGCTCCTTGTGGATCGATCCCGCATCTATGCTATACGAGATACTTCGTTCTCTTGCGGTTTAGCTCGGGTTTAATCTTGGTAGAGACTAAAATCTTCTCATCAAGATTTGGCACCGTTGCCGGGGAGCAATATTCAAGCCATTGAGTTTTAGATTCTTATTGAGACTAAACCGTTTTTCATTTTTGTTCCTAATTTTATTTTGAGTTCTCTTTTGTTTTGAAGGTACCAAAACAAGAGAAAAGGATGGAGATGGCTTTAAGCATCACAATCTTTGGACATTTTCAACTCTTATCGGCTAAGCTAGACAATTTGATTCGAGCTAGTCAAGGGACCATGCTCCAAATCTACTACCAAAGGCCATACTCAAATCATGAAACTTACAACTTCCCAAACCAAGATGGCTTTCTCTTTTCCAAGGCACAACAACAAGGCTATGAAGTTACTCATCAATTCCAAAGCCAAAGATATTTTACACATATGGAGTACTTCAACAATCAAGGATCAAGATCTCAAAACCAAGGAGGTCCATCTAGTCCACCATCTTCAAGGGATGATAAAACTAATTTGATCAAACAAGTCTTTGAAGGACAAAAGACAGCGGATGTTGAGCTAAAAAAAACATCGAAGAGATAAACAACAAAGTGGAAGTTGTTCTTGGTGATATAAATGTGAAGATTGAAGGTCTTAGATCCTGTGCCATGGAACTTGAAAAGAAGATAGCACAAAAGATGTCCTTCTCTAAGAGTCATGAGCAAGAATACTTCATCAGAAACCATAAATCTTATCCCAATGATTATTGTACTGTCATTGAAGAAGAAGGAGCTTCTTATTTAAAGTTGATATGTCTACAATGGAACTTCAAAAGCTATTTGGCCATGAGATTAGAGAGGATTGTGTCAAAATGCATGAAGGAAGGGCTTTGAATGGCAAGCTTGTTGAGGAAAATTGTGATAAAGTTTTGATTGTACCTTGCACTCAAGAAGCAAAGGGAAGTTTTNATTGTAGCTTGTACTCAAGAAGCAAAGGGAAGCTTTAAAGTTGGTGATGGACTTTCGAGTAAAGGAGAAGAACTTATGGGGAAGGGAAGAGATAACACGGCTAAGGACATAACTGCAAACGTGAACCTCAACTTTTAAGTACCACCATATGTGCCTCAATTTCCTTTTCCCGGAAGGTTTAAGAAGCAACTCTTTGAAGAAAGCTACAAGAAGTACTATAAAGTTCATCCAACTCTTTTTGATCCTAAATTATTGGAGATTGCTAAAAAGAACCCAAAGTTGGAAAAATTTCTTAAGGATCTTGTTGTCAAGAGAGTTAAGCATTAAAAGCTATTGAGAAAAAATGGTATATTGCCTACCAACAAAAATGAGAAGAAGCTTCTTAAAATCAAGAATCCCGGAAGGTTTATGGTTTTATGCTTGCTAGAAAAGATACACAAAGAAGAAGCTTTGATGGACACCGGAGCGAGCGTGAATGTAATTTCTCTTGACATGATTAGGAAATATGGCATCAAAGACTTGATCAAGCCAACATCTCCTATTGCGTTCGGTGATTCTTCGGTTAAGCAACCTATGGGAAAGCTTGAAGAATATCCTTTGAGGATTGGAGATTGCATAGTTCCCACGGATTTTGTGGTTGTTGAGATGAAGGAAAAAAGAAAGTATCCTTTGCTATTAGGCACTCCCTTCCTTGAGACCATTGGGACTAATATAGATTTCAAAACTAAGGAAGTTATTTTGCCAATGTCGATCCCAAGAAGTCATACAAGATGGTTAATGCTTATGCCGAATATTGTGGGACATTCTCTACGCAAGGGATGGGATATGAACCAATGGAGGAGCTTGATCTAAGAGAAAACTTTGGATGGTTTTTTGCGAGAGATGACAATGAAGAAGAGTCTAAAGAAGCTTTTATTGGTATGGTTAAGAAGACAAAGAGGCATCGTGGTAAAAAGAAAAAAGCCAAGCCACAACTAGTGGTTGATGATGAGAAAGACTTTGTTGATTATGGCTTTAACCAATTGTTTTCCAACCAAAAAGGCCATGTCAAGAATGGAAAGACACCATTTGGGACAAATGACACTTCATGGATGACTCTTATCCTAATTTACAACAAGAATGGATTTGTTGAATATAAGATCAAGTGTAAAGACATCCCTAAGCTTTTTAGAAGAGCTAGGAGTGTGATCCCAAAGGAAATGATAGATAAAGAACAAGAGGGTATGGAAGAAATCATGAAGAATGTCCTCAAATTTGAGCTTGTGGACAATGGAGCGAAGAGTCTTGGTGGTTCTCATTCCACCACCAACTAGTTCATCAAAAGATAATGTCAAGCTTAGAGACATTAAACAAGCGCACTTGGGAGGCAATCTCATGAGTATCCTTTGTATATATAAGTTTTAATCGCTTTTCATTTACTTCTTCAAATTGGATAGGGTTGGCTAATCTTGGTTGTTAATTTTTTTGATAGCTCATGGATGGCACCAACTCTCATACCGATGGAACCCAAGTAGCTCGTCTCTTCCACTTCACTCAATGGACTCCACCGGTTCTCTTACCTTTCGATCCAAGGTAATTTTCCTCTATCCATTGTATATACCTCTTTCCTTTTGCTTTTGTTGTGGTTGTTGGTCTCCTTCGTCGGATTTTATTCAATCACCGAGACGGTGATGAGTAAGTCCGGGGGAACAAAATGGTTACTAATTCTTTCTTAAGTTATTTTGTCTTGCTTCATTTCTTCGAGTCTCATATGCAATGTTAATAGTTAATGTGAGGGATTAAACTCACCTCTTTAGATTTCGTGAATAATGTTTAGGTTTAGGGAGAGATTACGTGGGTTGAATCCCGTAAGAAATTAACGAACGAAAGCTATTTGTATTGATGATTATAATCGGAATAAAGAGTAAAAAAGAGGTTTAGTGCCACGAGTGATCAATGAAAGAAATGAGGATTTTACTTAAGAATAATACAATGGAAATCAGAAAGTAGGTAAATGTCTCTAGGTTGGAGATGAGTTAAAGAGCAGTCTTGTTCGCCCCCTCTTCCTCTTATATAGCTCTTTTCCTCGTTAGAGAACTGTTGTAACGACTCCGAGATCTCCTCCTCGATTTCCGGAAT
>OVAN01010639.1:0-15532 GCA_900406275.1 Anastatica hierochuntica | reverse complement strand
TTAAGTCTAGACGATGACAAGTCAAGACGAAGGTAAGTCTAGAAGACGTTACGTCNGATAGTTAAGTCTAGACGATGACAAGTCAAGACGAAGGTAAGTCTAGAAGACGTTACGTCTAGACGGCGGTGAGTCTAGACGTTGGTTGTGTTTCCGAGTAAGTCCAATTAGAGATGCGATCTTGGACGTTGATTTCGAGATGACCATTTTTGACACCAACAGAGTACCATATCATATTTTCGGTTTTAGTTATTTGTTTTGAAGGTGAATCTCACGGCTTGGAATTTACTGGAACGGTGAAAATCAAGTCCGGGGGAGGAGCCTTGGAACTAAAGCCTATTTTCATTTTGATGTTTTCCTTTTGCCATATTTGAATCATGTATTGTAGATAGTTATGATTGCATTTTAAATAGAAAACCTTGCCTTGTAACTAGACTTAGTCGTGCTTACAATTCAATGCTCTCATTATTAGTATTATGATGCTTGAACCATTTAGAAATTTGGAAAATCCATGCTTTGAATTAGCTTCTCGAAGCTCTTTGTGAAAATTGAAGCATATTCGATTTGAAACCTATCCCATCTAAGTGAACCTAATTGGAATTAGTTTTTCGTGCTTATGGTCTTGAAGTACTTTTCCATGGTAAAAAACTAAACACTTGAGTTATGTTTTGACCTTATTTTACCACTCTTCTTAACTCAAGTGGCTACTATCATTTTAAGAGTAGTTACCCCAGCTTGAAAACCCAAAACCTTTCTTTTTTAGACCTTCCTTATTGTTTGAATATGAGGCCTCTTTTGGAAAATGCACACATGGACAAAAACTCATGTAAATTGAAGTTGAATGACAAAGTCTAGTGTTTTCTTAGAGTTAACCTCATTTTAAGGTTAACTAGATTTTAGGAAGGGGTCTTTCAATTAATACATGGGTTTGGGAGTTATTCTTGGTGAGTCTAGTGTTAAAAGCTTGAGAAGATTATTCTTAATTGAGAAATTTTGCAAGCATAGATGAGAAAATATAAGGGAAAGAGTATTTAAAGAAATGAGTCTAAGATAACCAAAGTTTTGTAAGTTCCTAGCATACGTCTCGAGGATTAAGAATTGTTAAGAGTGTCACTAGTGAATTTCAAAGAAAAAGAAAAATGATTCAAAGTTTTTGGTTTAGTGATAGTGACTCAAATAAGAGAATATTAAAGAGAATTTCTAGAAGAACAAGGGGTTTGTAGATATACAAAAGGGTCTCTTAGTGCTAAGTAAAAACAAAAAAAGGGAGTTGTTGATCTCATTGGGAAGTCTTGAAAATCTTGCTAATAAAGAAAATGTGGGGTTTCTATCTCTAGAACTTTAAGAAGAGAAACACATACGGGTAGTGTAGGTAATTAATGGGAATCAGGATTCGTAGTCTAGTGGAAGCAATAGCTTTGTATGCATAAGTTGTTCGGATACTACCTTGATTTTGCCATATGTCTTGCATTACTTTTTTTGAGAGAAAACCACCATCAACAATTGAGTGAAACCTTCTTTAAACATTTCTTTAAATATCAGTCCCCTTTTATTTCCAAGCTGAATGGAATGAGACTTCTTAGCCATAAGACCGCACGCCATGAGCTTAATTAAATGTTAATGGATAGGTGGATAAGCTTGTATGTCGATATTTAACTTAGGTGCCTAGAGATAGTTCTTATGACAAGAATGACGAAGTACAATGAGTATTCGTGATTTATGCACTATAACGCTATTCTTTAGGACATTGGGTTGAAGGCATTTCTAGACATACTTTGGCTTGGATTCTCATTTTCAAAGCTCGCTTCCGGATTTGATCTTCGTTGTTTGCTTGAGAACAAGCAAAGAGAAAGTCCGGGGGAGTTGATGTGTACATATTTTCATGCATATTTGATGCATTTTAGTTTAGCTTCATCCACATTTAGGTTGTAAATGTTGCATAAATGTCTTAGAATACATAGATTTGAGTCTAGAGTCTAGTTTAAGATCTTTTTGCATTTGCATATCATTTTCTTTGCATTTGTAGGTACAACCTTTGGAGATCAATTTGAGAGCTTTAAATGATGGATTGTAAAGGCTAAAAGGACCAAGAATCAAGGGAATTTTAAACGTTAGAAGCAATGGGAGAAGATGGGATCAAAGGAGGCCATCAAATGGAGAAGAAACAAGCCACAAGCTGCCAAAGAGACCTAGCATCGAGCCAGGGGTCGATGCTGGATCACCTTGGGCCGATGTTGTGTTGCCTTGACAGCTTGCTTCCTAACTTAACCTAGCATCGACCCAGGGTCGATTGGGTCGATGCTGGGTAGCGTTGACGAGAAAAGTAGCCTCCTTTCACCTATAAATACCCCTTTAACCTAGTTTTATGAATCCAACACTTTTAAAAAATTTCTCCTTCTTCAAGATTGTATTTTTATGCTTTCTCTCTTGGTATTTTAGATCAAGAGTCTCTCTTTTTAAGTTTGTATCTTGGATCAAACGTCTATCTTATCTATGAAATCTATCAATTTCTCTCCATCTCTTTTCTTTTTCTTTATGTTGTGTGAGTAGTCTTTTTTGATGGAACCAAGGATGTTTAGATCTACTTAGATTAGGTTGTGATATGATGTTAGGGATAGCTAATATTTAGTTTCTAAGGATTTGGAGTGCTTAATGCTAGGTTTTAGAGTAGCTAACTAAGATCTTGATATGTATGTATTTCTCGCCCGAGAGGTGCTCGATGAAATGCCTAGGAGAACCAAATAATTGCTATTTCAATCTAGCCAATGAGAGTTGTTTGCTAGATTGATTAGTGACTATATAGTCTTGCTCTTAATTATTTCTAATCGATTTATCATTTGCAAAAACGAGAGTTGAGCGAATACGATTGATAACAAAATGGCCTCTTGCCATGAGAGTGAGTTAGGCTAGTATTACCTTTGGTCATGGATTTGTCCTCAATAGCTTGATCTAACACCACTATCACCATCTTTCTAAGAGGATCCATTATAACATCCCTTGGTCTATCATATTAGTTCATTGTTTATTTCAAGTTAGCATCTTTAAGTTTTTGTTTGCTTTCTTGATTTGAGTTTATTTACTTTATTTAAGTTGTTTGCTTTCTTGTTTTGCTTTAGTTTATAGTTTATTAAGAAAACCAAAACAAAACCCAACCTTTCTTATTTGCTTAGATTAGGCTTGAGTGTGTATTCCCAGTGCATATATCTATTTAGCTAAGGTTTTCTCCTTGTGGTTCGACCAAAAGTACTACAAAGACATATCCACTTGCGGATTGTGTGATTGTTAGGAAACGGGCTTATAAATTTTAAAGCTTCGTTGTGTCTTTTGTTTGCATGAACAATAGTCGCGCAACAAGTTTTTTGCGCCGTTGCCGGCGAGCACGATTGCTAGATTAAGATTTTCTTTGGGATTTCATATAAGTTTTAGACTAAGCTTTACTTTTTAAGTTATTTAACTATTTTCCTTTTCTTTTTGTTTGTGCTTTGTTACAAGAATGATGAATTACTAATTTCAAGAATGAGTTGGAGGAATGGGAGCATATGAGGAGACTATTGGTGACTTTGATACACCAATCACGAGCAACACTAGTATGGGAATAAGACCCCCACCCAGAGATATGTCCCATCACGAAATCAACTCTAGCCTCATCAACATGATCCACAATGCATGATATTTGGCTCTGACATGGAGAACCCCATCGAGCACCTTGATAACTTTGAGAGGCTATGTGACACAACCAAGATTCAAGGAATCCTAGGAGACTACGTGAAGCTATCCCTCTTCTCTTTATTGTTAGGAGATAAAGCTTCGCAATGGGAGAAGACCATGGTTAGCTCTTCCATAACTACGTGGGAACAATGCAAGAGGAGGTTTCTTGGTCAATTTTACTCACAAAGGAGAACTACAAATTTCCGAAATAGCATAGCTAATTTCGAGCAGGGGATTGAAGAGCCATTAGGTGAAGCTTGGCAAAGGTTCAACGGTTATGTGAGGAATTTTCCTCACCATGGATTCACTCAAGGAAGTCTTATAAGGCTATTCCATAGGGGACTCCATCAACACTTCCGGTTCGCTATGAACACGGCGAGCTATGGGAATTTTGCAAGCTAGACCGCGGCTCAAGGAGAGAAATTGGTTGATAATTTAGCTAAGAGCTACGCCGGAGAATAGAGCTTTTGTTTCACAGCAAAGATTGAAGGTAAATGTCTTGTGGAATTGAATGCAAAGATAGATAAAATAGCAAGAGCGGTCCTCAAGCCAAAGAAGAAGAAGCTAAGGATCGACGAAAGCTTCTTTGATCAACAAGAGCAGATGAGTTTTGTTCAAGAAAGTTACTACGGGAGCTATTCACAAGAATAATCACCTAGAACAAGCTTAGGAGAATAGACTCCAACGACACCAACTACACCCACTACTCCAAAGACGCCTACCAACACTACGATAGAAGACATGCATTCCTTGATAAAAGAACTTTTGAATGGAAATGTGGAGCTGAGGAGAGACTTGAACGATAAATTTGGTGCGTTAGACCACAAGATTGATGGGAATTATCTGGAGCTATATATGGTGATCTTGCTAACAATGTGAAAGGTATGGAGCATCAAATAGCGGAACTAGCTTCTAGACATGAGTTTCAAACTAGTAGTATACCGGGTAAGTGTGAGGTTAACCCGAATGAGCTTTGTCATGTTGTGACTTTGAGAAGCGGAAGGCAATTACCTCCAAGGAATCAAGAGGTCGAGCCTAAGAAGAATGAAACCGAATTAGAAGAGATTGAAAACGATCAAATGCCGCTTGATGAATAAGAGAAAGATGAGAATGAAGAAGAAACCGAGAAGGAAGAGGCACCTAAAGAGGCGCCTAAGATTCAAGAGGAGGACCCAAAAGAAAACCTCCTCTACGCCAAAAGAAGAAAAAGGACTACATACCTGCCGAAACGAATATTCCTATTGATGAATTGAATCTACCCTTTCCGAGAAGACTTAAGAAGCAAATTATGGCGGCTAGGTACCAAAAGATAAAAGATCATATGGGAGGACTAGTGGTAACCATACCGTTCATGGAGTGGTGCCAAGATAACCCCATAGTGAACAAGGTACTAAAGGATATCATCACAAGAAAGAAGAGAATCGATTCCATCTTGGAAGTTAGGACTCATTAATGTAGTGCTATCATTCAAAACAAACTTCCCACCAAGAGAAGAGACCCCGGAAGTTTTACCTTGCCTTGTACTTTGAAGCACATGAATTTTGGAAAATGTTTGGTTGATTTAGGAGCAACTGTGAGCTTAATGCCCTTGACGGTCTCTAAGAGGCTTGGCTAAACGAATTTTAAGCCAACAAGGATCCAATTAATATTGGCGAATAGGTCTATTCGATATCCACATGGTATTCTTGAAGATTTGCCATTGATGATTGAGAATTGCGAAAGAGGGATCAAAGCCAATCCTCTCAAATGAGGCCATGGAATATAAAATATTACTCGATGCTCCCCCAATGAAGGCAAATGAAGTACTAGCATTGGAGCTAGGAAAAGATGAATTCGGACCAAAAGAAGAGAAAGGCGAGGACAAGGAAAACTCGGATTGGAGTGAGCTTAAAGCGCCCAAGGTGGATTTGAAACCACTTCCAAAAGGGCTAGGGTACGCATTTTTTGTCCTAATTCTACTTACCCCGTGATCATAAATGATAATGTAAATGAAAGTGAAACCAAATTGCTATTGAATGAATTGAGAATGTATAGAAAAGCAATAGTTTACTCACTAGATGATATCAAGGGTATCCCCAATCTTTGTGCATGCATATGATTCATTTAGAAGATGAATCTAAAACCTCAATTGAACCCCAAAGAAGGTTTAACCCTAACCTAAAAGATGTGGTCCGCAAGGAAATCTTGAAACTCCTTAAGACAAACATAATATATCCGATCTCGGATAGCACATGGGTTTCTCCCGTGCATGTTGTGCCTAAGAAAGTAGGGGTTACGGTAGTTAAGAATGAAAAAGATGAGCTAATCCCTACTAGAACTATAACGGGGCATAGGATGTGTGTTGACTATACAAAGCTTAATGCATCGACTAGGAAAGACCACTTCTTTTTGCCTTTCATTGACAAAATGTTAGAAAGATTAACAAATCGATCTTATTATTGCTTTTTAGACGGTTATTCAGATTTCTTCCAAATACCCATTCAACCTAGAAACCAAGAGAAAACCACCTTTACTTGCCCTTATGGTATATATATTTATAGGAGAATGCCCTTTGGTTTATGCAATGCTCCTGCTAGTTTTCAAAGATGCATGATGTCCATATTTGATAACTTGATTGAAGAGCGTATGGAGGTCTTCATGGATGATTTTTCCGTCTATGGAGACTCCTTTGGTGGATGTCTTTCTAATCTTTGCAGGGTATTGAAGAGATGCGAGGAAACCATTCTCATGCTAAATTGGGAGAAATGTCACTTCATGGTCCAAGAAGGGATAGTACTCAGGCACAAAATCTCCAAGAAGGGGATTGAGGTTGACATATCAAAGATTGAGGTGATGATGCACTTAGAGCCTCCAAAAACGGTAAAAGGAATTCAGAGCTTCCTAGGCCATGCAGGTTTCTATAGGAGGTTTATCAAAGATTTCTCACGAATCGGAAGACCGATGACAAGGCTTCTATGCAAAGACATACCTTTCGAGTTTGATGAAGTGTGTATGAAGGCTTTTGGGAAAATAAAGGAAGCTTTTATTTCGTCTCCAATCGTGCAAACTCCGAATCAGGAATTACCTTTCGAGATTATGTGTGATGCAAGTGATTTTGGGGTTGGAGCGGTCTTGGGGCAAAGAAAGGATAAGAAACTTCACGTGATCTACTATGCAAGCAAGACGTTGTATGAAGCTCAAACCAAGTATGCCAAGACGAAAAACGAGCTTTTGTCCACAGTGTTTGCCTTTTAAAAATTTCGTTCTTATATAGTGGGATCAAAAGTGATAGTACACACGGATCACGCCTCTTTGAGACACTTATTGGCGAACAAGGATGCTAAGCCAAGGTTGTTGAGATGGATTCTCCTCCTACAAGAATATGATCTTGAAATTACGGACAAAAAGGGGATTGAGAATGGAGTGGCGGATCACTTGTCAAGGATGAAAATTGATGATGGACTACCAATTAATGACTCACTTCCGGAAGAGCAAATCAATTTGGTGGAAACATTCTTCCTCATTGAGGGAGATCTCAAACAATGGGAGGAAGAGAATGCGAGTGCGGTGACAACTACAACTCCTTGGTATGCCGATTTTGTCAATTACCTCGTGAGTGGAAAAGAGCCGTCGAATATGGTGACTTATGGAAAAAAGGAAGTTCTCTCGAGATCTTAAATCCTACTATTGGGATGATCCTTTCCTCTGCAAGAAATGCAAGGATCAATTATATAGAAGATGTGTTTCAGAGGAAGAAGCTAAAGAAATCATCGCCAAATGTCATAGTGCTAGCTATGGTGGACAATTCGCCACTTTCAAGACGGTTCAAAAGGCCTTATAAGCGGGATTTTGGTTGCCCACAATGTTCAAGGATGCACATGAAGTTATCTCCAAGTGTGATGCGTGTCAAAGAAGAGGAAATATAATGAAGAGAAATGAGATGTCGTTGAATCCTATTCTTGAAGTGGAGATTTTTGATGTGTGGGGAATAGAATTCATGGGACCTTTCCCTAAATCGAACGGAAACTTCTATATCTTAGTTGTGGTTGACTATGTCTCCAAGTGGGTAGAAGCAATAGCAAGCCCGACGAATGATGCAAGGGTAGTGATCAAGCTCTTCAAAACAATCATTTTTCAAAGATATGGCACTGCTAGGATAGTGATAAGCGATGGTGGAAGTCACTTCATCAACAAGGTTTTTGGTAAACTCTTGAGAACAAATGGAGTAAACGACAAAGTGGCGACACCATATCACCCTCAAACTTTCAGATAAGTAGAGGTATCCAATCGCCAAATCAAAGAGATACTTGAGAAGACTATTGGAGTAAATAGAAAGGATTGGTCTACCAAACTTGATGATGCACTTTGGGTATATAGAACGGCATTCAAGATGCCTATTGGGACAACACCATTCAACCTCATCTATGGGAAGTCGTGCCATCTACCTATTGAGTAAGAACACAAAGCACTTTGGGCTACAAGGAAACTTAATTTTGACTATAAGGAAGTCGCGGAAAGAAGATTAGTGCAATTGGAAGAACTTGAAAACTTGAGTCAAAATCGCTTATCAGAGCTCGAAAATCTATAAGGAAAAGACAAAGGCTTTTCATGATAAGAAGTGACATTGGCTTGATCCCCACCAAAGAAGTGAGCATAGATGATCCAAGGAGGATTCCTTTTGAGGAGATAAGGATGAAGACATTCAAGATGTGGTTCTATGATGAATATGAGTCAGGTGATCCATGGCTTCATCAAGGGAACCTTAAAAGAAAGTCAAGCTAAGGGAATTTAAAAAAAAGCACACTTGGGAGGCAATCCCATGAATATCCTTTTATTTATATTATGCTTTATGTTAATTTTTTATTTTGCTTGTGACTTGGTTGCCTTGAAAATATTTTAGGGGAGTTAGAAGCTTGTAGCCCTTTGAGTTGAGCTTAATGATTTAAGATGCTTTCTAAGTCCAATTTGCTAATGATCATTAAATTTGATTTAGACACTCGATTAGGCATGCCTAAGAGTAGTGTTTATGCATGAACTTGATTTCGTGTGATCTCATATTAGCATTGTATTAGTGCATTTAATTTTAGCTTCGTTATAAAGAGCTAATACCTAAGCAACTTGATTTGAATCCATGCAAGTAGAATAGACATAACCGATTTAATTGCAATTGTCTAGTTCTAGAAATGTGATTGGTAATATGATACAAATAGATTTGACATGAATGCTTAGGAAAGAAATTTAAAGCTCGAGTTTGGAAGTTGTTTGAATGATTTAGCTAAGTTGATTTGAGCAGAACCAATTAAGTAATGACTTTTGTGCTTGAATGGATTATGGTTTACACTCCTTTTTCCAAGATTCTCCCTTTCTCACAAAGTTATGATTTTTCTTGGATCTCATTGTGTTTATTTGCATNTTGTGTTCAATCATCTCTTCTCATCTCTTCTTACCTTCTTCTCACTTCAAGCATGGATTTTCAAGAAGCTTGTGACACTTCTTGGTTTTCCATGGGCCTTAGTGAGTAGAACACATTAGATCTTGGATTGGTAGATTAGGAAGTGATTAGGTGGTTAGATAATGATGTCTAAGGATAGGATGATCTTAGGTCTTTATGGTTTAGGCGTTCTTAATGCTAGATCTAGGATAAAAACTAGATCTTGATATGTATGCATTTCACGCCCAAGAGGTGTTCGATGAAATGTCTAGGAGAACCTAAAGCATGTCAAACTTAGCTTAGCCAACGGAAGCTGATTGCTAGGGAGTTTGGTGACAAAGTGGAATGATTCTTAATGATTGCTTGCCAAATNTTGATTCCATAGTCACGAGGTTGAGTTCTTGGACTTGTTCTTAATGATTTCTAAATGATTTATCATTTGCAATAAAGTGAGAGCGTGAGTGAATGTAATCAGTATGGAAATGGCCTATTATCACGAGAGTGGATTACAGTAGTAATGATTTCTTGGTCGTGAGACTAGTTCTTTTGTTTGACTCCTTTCTCGTTAGTTAGCCACTTGATTACCCCTTCTCAAAGGCCAATCCAAGTTCCACTTCTCCATCGTCTTAAGTCTTTTTTAGTGTGTTTAGGTTGTGTTGTTTGTTCTTTATTATCTTTGTGCAACCACTTTTTTCTCTTGTTATTTGCTTAGCTTAGGAAGTATTGTCTATTCCTAGTGTTTGAGTCTCTAGTTCTCGTGGGTTCGACCCTTAAATACTACAATCGACATAGTCGTATACTTGCGGTTAGTGGGGATTGTTAGTGATTAAGGTTTATAAATTTAAAACTTGAAATTGAGTTAATCACTAGCGAAATCTAGCCCTCAACAGAGATCATGTACTTTTTTAACTCATGTTTGCGATTGTTTCCAGGAAAGCTCAACTCGCGTTGGTTGGGAACATTTCTGATTGCTGAGGTTCGACCATATGGAGCTATTGTTCTTGATGACAACGGATGAAGATTCACTGTGAATGGCCAAAGACTTAAGCCATACATTCCAGACGAGCCATCTAAAGAAAAAACTATGAATTCTTTTAACGGATCCACCTGCTATCTGATCGCATTACAGTCAGGCTCGAGACTTTTAAACAAGCACTGAGTAGGAGGCAACCCACTTGGTAGTTTTCTTTTCATTTTAGCTAGTTTTGTAGTGTTTTTCGTTTTTGTGTTTTGGTTTTTGGTGCTTTTGAAGTTTTTCGCACTTTTAGCTTTAGTATTTTAGAAACATGCCCCCCCCCCCAAACAGAAGGACAGCGATCAATCGATCCCTGTCGCAGAATCGATCGATCCTTGACTTATTTCGTACCAAAACAAAGGACAAGAATCGATCGATCCTTGTCCCGATTACATAACATATACACGCGACCAGATTTCGCAAAATCCAAGGTTATGGGTAGACGCAACATAGGAGAGATTCCGAAGACGAGGAATTCGTCTAGCTCCAATCTCTACTAGCGATTTAAAAGGAGCGATCTCACACATCCCGCCAACCATTCCGTTACTAAGGAGTGGGACGAGTATGACTCGCAGTTTCTTCAAGAATTGGGACACATCACATTTCCGATGACTCGAGTCATTGGTGACGACCTCCTGGAGGCGTTTGGTACTCGGTGGGATTTCTATGATCTTTTTGACAGGATGGGACTCCAAGGCTTGCTAGAGCTTCAGGAGCATGTCTACCCTGAGCTGTGTCGGGAGTTTTTGGCCTCTACACGTTGTGTCTACCCAGATTTGGACAACCCGGTAGCAGACCAAGGCACATTCTCCTTCATTGTGCAGGGTCAGTTTCACTATATCTCTCATGGACTTGGCTCAAGTTTGTGGTGTTGCGCAGGGCTGAGGTACTTGGGTACCAACTTTGTCGAGGTCCAGTGAGTTTTGGGACTATATTAGTGCTGAGAAATTTATCTCTCGGAGCGTGAAGCAGTCGCGTATCCGCAGTCATGTTCTTCGCCTCACGGCCAAGGTACTTAGCTCTCACAGCTACGCCAATTCTATCAGGCTGTTGTGACCAACGACAAGTCTTTTTATTGGCGTTAGACATACATGAGACTTAGGAGCTTAGATCTGTTATGTGGCGGCTACGGATCTGAACATGGTCACAGTAGTTACTGACAAGTTCGCCTTCTTCAAGGTGGTGGCTTCTGAAAAAAAAATTCCATTGTTGTGGGTGCTCTTATTATCCGACTTCTGCGCTTTGTCAGGTTTGACTTCACTGGTCACCAGAGAGTGGAGTTTAGGTTCCCCAAGCAGGTGGGGATGTATCACGACGAGAGAAATCTCTATGCTTTCCTCGGTGGGAACTATCTTGTCGATTGCGCCATTCTAGCTTCCCCCTGGAAGTATTCTACCGACAGCTTGAGACTATTCATCTATCACTTCACGGACCGCCAACAGAGGCCTCTCTACATTGAGCTGCCATGCTCGGATTTGACATCTCTTTCTGATTCACCGGGAGTTGAATTTCTACCTCCTACGGAGCGTCTTTGCCCCTGTCCTCCTTCTTTTAAGAAAGGTTCTGTTGGGGACCATGTTGTTAATTATGAGGCTCATATGCCTCCACCTGCTGCACCTACTAATCTTAAGATCACGAAGCTATTTCTGGAGGATTTTAGTGCCTATGAGCTCGACCCACCACCGCCACCATCTGCTTCTGCTGCAGAGTTCAGAACTTGGACTATGCAGAGTCATGTGAGGAGGAGTTCTCTTATGATGCGTTTCGCCAGAGGACTCTCCAGGATAGAGAGATTGCTTTCTTGTTCTCCTCGCAGGTCTGTTCGTGAGGATGCTATCAGGCGCAGCGCGCCACCAATTCCTGCAGCTGTTGCAGATGATGATGATGAGAAGACTGAGAGTGAGGAGTCTGACGAGCACGAAACTCTGAAGACTTACATTGCACTCGCGCGAGAGGAGCCAAGACGGAGCGAGGAGTGCTCCAAGAGGAGAGCAGACTACATCTCCAGAGATGTAGGCAAGCATCCTAGAGCCAGACCCGGACAAAGGCCTAGCACTTTCCAAGCAGCTCAGTAGTTTATCTTACCTTTTTTTCTTTTCATTTCTCTTTTATTTTTCTTTTATTTGGATTTTTCTTGTTATTTGCTACTTACCCCATCCTTGGATTTGTTTCACACCGAGACGGTGTGAGATAAATATGGGAGAGGTTATTTATGTTTTTCCTTTTCTTTTGGTGTGATGTTTGAGTTATTTTTATGTTTTTATTGAGTCAGTTTTATGGATTATTTATGCTTTATGATGATTTCAGGCTATTATCTTTGCGCATCGCACTTTATTTATATTCTCATTGACTATTTTACTTGAGCTTTTAGCGTAGACAAACCGGAATAACTCATGACCAAACTCCCCACCAGAAATCTCTGGAACTCAGACTTTTGTCTGAAATGTAATTAACTCTATTTATCTGGCCTACTAAGGAATTTAATTGCTTTGATCTAAGAACTTGAAATTAGGAAATCAAACCCATCATTCAGGATTACATCTCCATTTTTCTACCATTCTTTTCGGTAATCCTGAGTGACCATACTCATCTTTAATTTGGCACCACACCTTTTTCTTATCTCTTTGAATCTCCATGCATATCTTTTTATCTTATATGCACACATGTGTTAAAACAGTGGAGAGAATAGGGTAGACATGATCCTTCTAATTACTTAATTAGGATTGAACAAATTAGGTGGTTTAAACACGGTCCTGAGTGTCTGATTTCTCGGTGTTCGTTGTTTTAGAGGTTTAGATGGATATGTTGCATTTCTTCGTGTCGTATGGGTGTTTTAAAAATTAAAAATGTCATTGTATTGCTAATTTCTTCCAGATTTTCGTATGTATATTAGAAAAAAACGAAAATTCATTTTTATTTCTTTATATCTGGTTTAGAAATTAACATTTGCATATTATTATTTTTTTGAATGTACCCTGATGATTGCACGTTGTTGGTTTACTTTTTGATTGCTGGTTTGTACTTGGGTAGTTAGAGGAGATGGATATCAATATATTATTTCTCTCCTACGATTTTGCATAATGTTTCGTATCCTGGTGCAGATTTGATACATGAAACACTCTAAGCCTCACCACTAAAAGCCTTGAATAACAAGCATGATCTCCTCATTACGAGTTCTTTGCTGAAAAAGTTTCACTCTTATCTTGAATGAATGTAGAGAGTTATTAACATGATGTTGAGTTTGTAGGTTCAAGTTTTGGAGTATGGACGGGCTTGGGAGATCATGCAAAGATTCTTGGGGAGAATTTTCTAACTGTCCTAAGTCTAAGTCGTCAGCAAAAGTAGTGTAGAGTAAGGTCTACTAATAACATAAGGTACTTCTTTGCCCGCTGGCTTAATCTTTGTTTTCTTTACTTGAGGACAAGCAAAGATTCAAGACTGGAGGATTTGATTTGTTAGTATTTTATAGGTTTTTAGTTCGAGAAACATGATTTTTAGTATGTATTTGGATCTCTTTGGAGCGAATTTGTGTTCTTTAGTGTTTTTACAGGTGTCGAGCTTGAATGTGCGGAAAGATCGTATTTTGGACGGATTTCAAGCATCAAAGGAAGTGTTTGAGAAGGGAAGAAATATCATGGCAGAAGGACAGGGATCAATTGATCCTTGGCCAGGATCAATTGATCCTTGTCCAGGATCAATCGATCCCTGTCTCGATTTTCGCATACCAATTTTGAAGAACCAAACCGAATTTATCGAGAACCAGATTTCATAACAAAATCTAAACTCGTTTTTTTAGTTTCATTATGTTGCTTTTCTGAGTTTTGGGAGCAAGAGAGACATTTGTTACCCTTGGGAGAAGAATCATCTTTCGTACTTCGATTCTAAGAAGAATTATGAACCCTTACTCTTTATTTTTTATCAATACAATAATGTCTCTCTCTTATTTGATTTTTTTTTGTTCTCTGATCATGAGCAAGTAGTTCGTTTGTTGGGTTTCGGGTTCGTTTGTTGGGTTTCTGATCTTAGGTTGTTTAACGCGTGGAAAGTGTTCGATTAAATGCCTGAATGAATCCTAAATGAGCAATTCATTTTAAGCCAATAGAAGTTGATGTTTAAGTGAATTATGAACCTATCAAACCTATTTAGAATGCATGATTAGAATTCAAGAGTCAACGAAAGTTAGTCTCGAGGTTTTTAATACATAGGGAATTGATACTACGGAAGTAGATCAATTCTATATTAGTGTTTGAGTTCAAGACGATTTAATATTTGTTCCCTGATCAATAATTCGAATCAACAATGAAATTTTTCCTTGAGAATACTCAATGTCCAACTCTTCTTTGATTGATTTACTACCCATAGTCATTTGTTTCCTTTCTTTGCTTCTTGATTTCGATTTATTGCATCTTTTCCAAAACATCCTTTTCGCTTTAGCCCACGTTTGATCTGAAATTCTTCGTGCTACCTTTGGTCTTTGTGGGTTCGATCCGGAACCACTACAACTTACTTATTTGTACGTTTATAGAGTTTTCTCGGGCGAAAACCTGAGCTATCAACAATCCGGCATGTTTTGTCTCGCACCGAAGCTTCTCAACCATTTGTATGCTCATAAAATAATGAGTAGAACCATAATTAATTAGTATAAACAACAGCTTTTTCCCATGAATGCCTCTTACCTCATAGGATTATAATCATATATTCCATGCATTACACTGATAGAAATTTCAGTAATGTCACCATTCTCAACTTCTCCAGTTTCCAAAAGATCAATCTTGTCCTCCTTCTTATCCAATTCTTCAAACTCAATAGAAAACATTCCAGCTTTATTTTGTTTATGATAATGATCAGGGGTGAACTTATCATCACATAAATAACACAATCATTTGGCTAGTTTCTCACTCATCTCTTTAGGGGACAAAAATTTCTAACATTTGTTAAAGCCCTTCCATTGTCTCCTTGATTACTACTACAACCCATGTACCCAGCTTCTCCAGAGTGCCTGTCTTGGCGCCGGTTGGCGCTGAGACACGGATAACGTTCAGCCGTAATCCATTGACTGAACCACGTCCTTTCCGATCGCCATTTCTTTCGAATCGTCACTTGATCGTCTCTCGTTTTGTCTCGAATGTAGTTTCCGTAAAACCGTCATGATGATAGTTGTAAGGATTCGTGCTTTTTCGTGGACTTTGTATCGATCGTGTAAAACGACGACGGTTAACTTAAACACCGGAAGAGTCTAAACTATACGATTGGCCTTATCGTTCCACGAAACTATTGCCGCTTATTCTTACAAGAAACGGTTTCCCACAATAAATCGTAAAAATCACTTAGCCGCGAAACGGCCCGAAAGGGCCCTGATGTACATACAATTTCATGCATATTTTAGTGTGTTTTAGCTTAGT